>JANIJG010008280.1:0-13445 GCA_024611175.1 Megaceryle torquata | reverse complement strand
TTTGAAAATGCAGGTGACTATGGGTGGGGAGTGAAAAATAAAGTCTAACAGGTTGCTGATATGGCAATTTCAAATCAACTGCTCAAGCCTGCTACTTTTAACTCTTGGACTTTGTAACACAGCCCACAGAAACCACAGGATTTATCACGCCTGCCTCATAGTATTATTGCCTAAAAAAAAAAAAAAAGAAAATTCTATGTAGTATGTTACAGCTCTTCCAGGTAAAGAAGGTGATAGGTCCTGAGCCAATGGCTGTAGAAGTAGCTGTGCCCCAACCTGCCATTTGAACACTTCACTGAGTGTCCTGGTAGTAGTCAGTATGTGAAGGGATCAGTTTCTACACAGCCAAGAATGATGATCTCTGCATAAACAACTAATCACTTCAGGTCATAACTCCTCAAGCTGTCCTACCAGCATGTGTGAACAGTGTTGTCCCAGGACTCTAGTGCCTTTTTCTCATTGGTCACAGATCTGGTTGAAGTTTCATCTCTGCCAGCTGCTCTGAACAATGGTTTAGGGAGAAGAAATTAAGCTCATCAAGGGAATGTTTGGAGATAAGGGAATGTTTGGAGATTTCTCATCAGAATAAGGAGACATTCATGTCAGACATTTCTGCTTTCACAGATCTAGCTTTCTTTGGTTTTCTAAGTACTTTATCAGGAGATACTGCAGATGATCACCCAGTGGTTATGGCCTTCTCCTGGGGCATGGGGAAGTTTGATTTGTCTCCAGGTCAGAACTGAGATGGACCGACACTGGGTCCAGAGCTACAAGCTCTCAGTGAACAGTGGCTCTGGAAACTGGTACTCAGTGACAGTAGATGAACATTTTTTCCTCTTTGCTTCACTCTGGGTGAAACTGAAGGGAGGGAAATTATTCTTTAAAAATACCTTGTTTGAATTTTGGGGAAATATAGCTGGACTTGAAGGTTTACAGGTTCTGAAGAGTATTGTCTTCCTTACAGTAATCACACTTAAGACCTTTCTTCAGATAAATATTTCAAATTTATTGCAATCAGTCAGTATACCCATCATAAAGATAAGCACTGGAATTAAAATACCTATCTAGGATATTATTTGTTAAAACATTTCTTGGTTCAATAAACTGAATTACAGTTACTTTCTCTTTGTTTGTCAGCTGATTTCAGGCTGAGGAGATAGTGAGCAGCAGGAAGGAGTTGAACTGTGAACTTTTGCTTTATTGCTTTCAGTAAGCTCTTGTTGACTACTTTGAACCTTTCCCCTCCCCCTGAGTTACAAGCTGGACAGTGATCATTTCTGCACGCAAGCATAATGTTCATAGTACCCCTTACACTTGAGCATCTACAGTTGGGCTTCCATCTGCAAGGCCACCGCAGGCAATGCTGCTGGTAACTCTGCCAGGGCTTGTAGGTAACAGCCCTTTGTTCGAGCTCTTCTTTAGAGTCAGGCAAACATGGCCTGATTATTAATAGCCAAACAGTAAGTTACAACTACCCCTGCAGCAAGATGGTTGCATTTCAAAAGGACATTAATAAAGTGACTGGGGTTGCAGCTACAATGAGCTGCTTCACGCACCATTTATTGCTTTTTCCTCCGAGATGAGAAGCTTCTCTTAAGAATATTTGCACCCAGCAAAACCTCCAAGCATCTTGTAGAGAGCAAAATATTGTTGTTTTCATATGAACTTCAGGGAAGAACTATTTTAGAAATAATTGTGGTGTGAACGTTAATCATTTTAAATGTGTACTGTGAAACATGGCACTTACTGTGAATGCAGGAGGTGTGTCTCTTTCCAGAAGGGACCCACAGCCTCAGGTGTCATGCATGGGTTTCTGAGGCCACATGGAGGTGTTAAAATTTTCATCATTGGACAGAATTATCAGTTTGTGGTAATGTCAAACTGCCAAATGATACTTTTTGTTTCCTAAAGTCCATTGACTCAAGTTCACATTAGTGATGTTGAGGAGTATGTGTCTCTTCTGAATCTCAGTCATAGATTTTTTGTTTCATTAAGTAATTTCAAGAGTGATGAGAGGAGATGATCAGACTGTGTAGCACCAGGAAGGAGGGACAGGATTCCACAGAGTTTTTTTAGAAATCCTGCAAAGGCAAAAGCCCAAGCCACACAGTACAAGAAGAGAGTTAGAGGCCATGGGTAGACAAGGAGCATTTTGGAGACACTTGGGATAGGAAAGACTGGAAACTTGTGCCCTGCATCACTAGCAGGTAGGTTCGTTCTTCATTCACAGGCCTGCAACAACCAAGCAAAATTCTAGGACACAGGCAAGGAGGAAGTGTCACAGTACTGTTTAACACGCCTATTGACTGTCCAGATGAGGGGAACAATGGCAGTCTTAGAAATCTGGCAAAGGTACCAAACTGAGAGAAGCAATTGATATGCTATAGGGCAGGACTGCTGTGCAGTGGGAGCTAGACCAGTCCAGAGAAGGGTCGCCGTGATGGTCAGGTTGAAGCACAGAGGAGGTGGGGGACACTGGGCCGGTTCAGCCTGGGGAAGAGAAAGGGAGCAGAAGATCTCTCTGCTTCCTGCAACTGCCTGGTGGGAGAGAGCAGAAAAAATGGAGCCAAACTTTTCCCAGTGGTGAACAGCGACAGGATGAGATGTAACAAACATGACCTGGAACACGGGAAATCCCCATTAGATACTAGGAAAAACCATGAAAGCGATCAGGCATTGGAATAGGGCCCAGAGAGGATGTGGAATCTATGTCCTTCGAGAAATAAAAATTTGACTTGACAAATCTCTGACCAGCCTAATCTAACTGGGCCTGCTTCAAGCAGTGAATTACATTAATTCCAGAGGTCTCTTCCAATCTGAATTATTCTATGATTTCACTACAATAATTTGGAAGAAAGAAATAGTTGCATTTTAAAAGTAAAAAAGTTGCATTTTAAAAGCTATGCTTCTGTACACAAATTTGAATGGTTTCTAGTGGACTTTTGAAAATCCAGATGTTGACATCTCATTTCTGCAAGTTTTCTAAATTATGCATGTATATAAAAGAAATTGGAATGCCACTATTCTATTGTATTGTTGTACATTGTTATTATTATATGTTTTTAAATGCAGTGAGAAGTTTCCACTTAACATGCACTAGTAAACTGTGATATTTTGATTGTCACGGTATTTAGGACCATTAGCCATGTATCTGAACATGAAAGAGTAAGGTGGTGCACAAGTTAGGTCCAAATGGACAATCTATATGACACAGAGCTTTGGGCCTCAAAAGGAAGAATGTTTTTGTACTATTAAGAAAGTTTGCAAGTGGTTGGGTTTTGGTTTTGGGGTTTTTTTTGTTTGTTTGTTTTGGTTTGGGGGTTTTTTGTTTGTTTGTTTGTTTGGGTTTTTATTTTATTTGGTTTTGGGTTTTTTGTTTTTTTTTTTTTTTTACAGTGAAGTTTAGGCAAAACAAGTGATAGAGAGTTGATGTGAAAGCACAAAAAAAAGAAAGATATGTGAACTTTCCATATCAACACAGAGGTAGCTCTGAGAAACTCTGATCATTGTGTGTTTTCACACAGTAAATAATATCTTTTATTTGTGGTAAAAATAGAGATGTTATGTAAGTAAAGAGTTCTGCTGTCTGTGTGGTAATGACTTAAATACATGACCTTTTCTAGAAAAGTTAATGTAAAAATACTTCCTGTATCCCAAACTAAGCTACCAATCCTGAGATCTAGCATTCCTGGAGGCAACTCATAGCCAACTGTTAGGAAGACTTATTGAATATGAGAGGCCAGCAAATAATTTTGAATATTTACCAACTGCATAGGTCTATTACACCATGAAACACAACGATGGAGTGCAAAGTAGGAGAAGAAGCACAATTACCATAATTAAAAAATAACTAAGCCAGACATAATTTAGTTAGCTGAACCTTTGACTTTTCAGACTCTGTCTTCAACAGATGTCAGGCTTTTTCTCAATGTACTTTCTTCCACATTTTCTCCAAAAAGAAGGGAACCACTCTTTAAAGACCCCTTCACCATTGCTGTCTGCCACCCACAGTAAAGCCTTTCTCCCCTCTGCTTTATAACATCCTTTCACCTAGAAGACGTGTTCAACTAATTAGAAGATTTCTTTTTGCTCTTTTGTGTGCAGCCTGAGATTATTTTGAAGTATAGCCTGCACTCATCCGCTCAGGTGAAGTGATTCAGCTTTCCAAAAAAAACTGGTTCTTCTTCTTTTTATAACTAGACTATCCTGGTCACATAGCAGCAAGGGAGTGGGTGTCTGACTCATCTTTTTCTTACAGCTGCAGTTGCAAGGCTCTAATGAAAAACAGATGCAGAAAACATGCCTTAATACTTATCAAACCAAGCTGCTCTTCTTTGAGATCCTTCCTTCACTCCCTAGCAACAGTTTCAAACTGCGCAGTTTCCACCATGCTTTATCTTTCTTGCATTTGCATCTAACTTGGCCTAATGATATGCACCCCCAAGTTAGATCTTTAATTAAGGACTTTTCTGCTTTATTGCTTTATCAGGGCTGCTTTGATTAGTTAAGTGATAGATCTAAAAGGCTGAGGTAAGGAAATGTGTAAGTAGAAAATAACATACAGCTCTTGTTCTCCTAAAATGAGTGGCCTTGTAGATGGGTAAGGATATTTGAAATTTGGGTGGGATTTTTTTTCAAAACATTCTTCATAAATCAAGTCTTATATTTTAAAAGACAGTGGTTTGTTTTTCTCCAAAACTGGTGACTCCTGTTGCAGTATTGCATATACAAGACTATTTAAATATCCCAAAGAGATATTAAGTGTTTTCTCCATATAGGCAAGAGAATATTCACCACTGGTGATTTAATCCTGTTAACTCACTTGCCTATAGTAGTCAAAATTCAAGGAAAAGGAGGTAATAGTTAGGGGACAAGAGTGTATTTGATATTGTGGTTATGTGTGTGGCCATGGCAGATAATTCCCAGAATTATTACAAACAGAGTTGCACATTGTTTATAGGATCTAAGCCAGTTTAATGCAACTTTATCTACCAGTTAGGAAGCATGCATGATGAAAAACGTACTTTCACCTTTCTTGTCCTTGACAGGGTATAATACACGTATTAGAGCAGTAGAAATAAATGACACACACAGCTGCCATCATACTAACTTCTGTATTGTACATGCAAACAGTTATCACCTGTGGAAGGAACACTCATGTTTATCAATGAAGTTATATTTTGCAGACATTTCTTATGTCTTGGATGACATAACTGCACTCAAAATATATCTGAACTAATGGTCAGAGAAATTCTAAGGCATGTGTTGTTGTGGTGGAATGGATATTTGTGCATATGTATCTTTGTTCCTTGAAAACTTGTTCTGTGGTTAATGTCCATCTCTTAATTTTTTTTTATGTTTGCTTTCTTTTTTTTTAACTCCTGCCTGATGTAAAAAACTGTGTTGTTTTCTTTTTAAAAAAAAAAATTGCTCAGTAGTTTTATAACAAAAGATGTTTATTACTATTCATTTGTGAAGATGCTCTTGGCAATGAAGCTGCTTCAGACAAAGTAGATAAGAATTCTGCAAATTGCTAAAAGAGAAAGAACAACTTGGTGGACTGTGATGTAAAGTATGACAGTTTATCTGGTGCTTGCTTATACTTTTTAATTTATGCATATGTTTTCTGGTAAAAGTTGTAGTTGTACTAGGTACAGTCTTCTGACTAGCTTTTCAATAATAAGGTAGCTGAACTAAAAAGCTGGTTTCATCACAAAGTACAAGAGCTGTAATGAAGGGTAAAAGGTTGTTCTTTTTTTTTTTTTTTTTTTCTCATTATAGAACACGAAAGGTCTTGGTTACAAAATTCTTCTGCAGATTTTATGTACCATAGACCAGGTCTTTCACTTGTTTGTAGTAACCCTCTCCTGCCCTCTGTATCAGTGGGTGTATAACAATAATGGTGTATTTGCTCAGCCACTAGGAAGGTGATATTCTGTGTATTTGGAGTCCAGATTTACATTTCTGTTCCTCTGCATCAAAGGAGGGTGTTTGGGAATTGTATTTGATCCATCCAAGCTGTTAGGTAAGTTTGCTACTAGATTTTTTTCTTGAATCAGGTACCTGCCAATAGTAGGAAACATCCATTACAAAACATAGTTTTTAATTCCCTGCTCTCCACCCATTTTTTTGATAGCATTGTGTCCCTGTCTGGCCAGACAATGTGAGTCAGATCATTACCTTTCAGGGTAGAACTGCTGGGAGGGAAAACATTCCACTCAAAATAATAGCATGTGCTGAGTGAGGCACCATTTCATCTTTCCTTAAAATGTGAAGTCTCTTCCCGATCAAATGACCCTTATATGGTAAAACTGCAGCCTGTTCTTTTGGCCCTGGGATGTTCAAAAGCATAACTTTTAGGCATGTTTGGTATTAAGAGGTATCTGGAAGATCAGATTATTTTCTCTTTAATCTCTAATAAATGATGAGTCTGAACACAGTGCATGTTTACTTCCTGCTCATTCCTGAAAGGGTATGAAAAAAATGATTAACCAGACAGCCTGCTGTTATTGCTGCTGCCGCTGCTGTCTATAATACTTCCTTTCCTTACACAGTTGCTCAGTAACTGATGGAAAATTCCTATTCCATGCAATCAGAAAGAGTCTTTCAATTGTTTTGTGTGCCTACTGCACCAAATTTAATAAGCAGTTACAGTCCTGTAAGTTGGTAGGGGACTCTAAAAAAACCAACCCACTTCTACGCAATTCCATTAAATTGGAATTTGTTGGAATGTTTGGTTCTGTTCCATTGTATAAGGTGATTCTCCAGAGCTGTTACACTGTTAAGATTCCCATCCCACAAAGAGGAATTAGTTAGACATGGATGACAGGCCAGGAGGGCATGATTTCTGATTGGGACATTGAGCAGTACAGGAAGGGGTGGGATCTTCTCCTGCTCACTCTGTGTGATACTGCTTTCTGAATGGAGGCTGCTTCTTCAGGCTTTCTCCCAATGAAAACAGACTTTGTGAAGTCTATATAAGAGGTAGCACTGATAGTGAGTTTTTCTGAAGAGAAAATTAATTCTACTCCAAGAGAAAGCCAAAGGTTGCACTGACTAATGGGACCAGGCAGCAGCAGCACTTTCCGCTTTCTGGTCATTGGGAATCTTTCAAGGGAATAACTTTAGAGGTTGCTCAGCTGGGCATTGGGTGTGAAGCTGGAAGTCTGGCTTCATTCAGAGGTGTGCAGGTGTCTTACGTAAGAGACAACTCATGTGAGTGTGGAGCAACGGAGAATATGTATTAAATATGTGACTTTATGGTGTGAGTGAGGGGGCTCAGTGCAGGGGCTGTCACACTTGCCACTAGTTGTACATGAAAGTAAAACTATGAAAAATTACATGTTAGGACTTCCATAAATCTAAAACAGTAATCAAATTCCTCACCATTAATTGATTCTGATCAAAGTGCAACTAACCCAAGGTGCTGCAAACCAGATTTTTCTTTATTGTGTTTGGTTACAATAGTATTTGTTATCTGTGATTTAGATATATTTTTTCTTTTAAGTCTTTCAGGTCAAGGAAGCCTAGCTAACTTCAATACTGATAAAAGTTAAGTTACAGAGCAACTACACTCTGACTAAGCCTCTTGAGGAGTTTCCCATCCTGCACCAAAATCTGGCAATTTAATTTTCCCCTTTCTGCACTGAAGCAGCATCTCCAAATACTGCTGAGCATTTTGTGCAGAAGCCAGACTCAGACCTGAACGTGTGCCTCCTATTAGAGGTGGTATATGAATTTCATCTGGAAGTTTCTGTGATCTGGCCTTCTCCAGTTGCCTGAAAACTCCCAATCTACTCTTAACTAGACAAGTAGTTATGAAAACATTTACAAGTGTAGACTGGGACCAGAAGACAAGGCTTTTCAAGGGCATTTAGGATTAGTCCTATTAGCACAACAGTACAGATATTTATATCTAAATTATGCACAACTTTCTGTTTGCCTTACACAAGCTCATAGTTAATCTGAAGGATAATTAAAAGAAAATGTATTTTCTATGACTGTCCAATCACAAATCCTACACGAATTTCAAAGATCCTTTAAGTTTTTAGTAATTAGGCCTCTTTTCCCAGAATGGTGTCAGCCACATGTTTAGAAATTTGCTTAAAAAGTAGAAGTCTACTGGGCATGCAAAAAGATGGAAACAAGTATTCTATCTGTTGAAATGGAGTAACTGCATAGACATACATAACTGGAAAGTTGTAAGTAAATCTATCTTTGAGAATAAAGCGAGGCAACATGAATGCTAACTTGGTTTGTAAATTCTTAATACACTTTGTTCCGAATCACACCCATCAGCCTCTGTAGTCAAGCACAGTCTCAATCTCTTATGCTACACATATACTGCAGAACTAACTGGAGGTTGATTCGTCTTTGAAAATAAAAATCTTCCAAGGCAAATCTTTTATCATACTATGAAATAGCCTTGTGATAAAATTTGTTTCTATTTAGCCTTGGGACCATGGCAATGTCCTGGTCATTGGTACAAGGTCTAAAATCATTGTGATAGTGAGTACATTAATAGATTTCTTTGCATCATTCAGTGCCTGCTAAATTGGCAGAGTTTCAGCACCAATCCTGCTGCTCCCCTTCCTTAGCACTGTCCTGCCTGCACACACACTGTTAATAGCACTGCTGGGGTTATTTTCCATTTTATTCACAGTGATGAGTAACAATAGGAATGGACCTGAAATGGAAAAGCTTATGGGAGCAGCTTGTTCACACCTACTTTCTGCTTTTATGGAAAGCAGAGTACTTGAACAGGCTGCACTGACCTTAATAGATGCCTTGGTTCTGCATAAAGTTCCTGTCTCAAATTCTGTTTCCCACAAGAGTCAGTCACACATTCTGATTATTTTGGCTGGCAGCTTGTTTGCAACATATGTAATGGGATTACAAGTCTCTGTGCTCAAAAAAAAAAACCAACCAAAAAGTAGGAGACTATTTTATGCAACCTTTCATATTTTCTGTTTCTTACATGTGCTCCAAATTTATTCAGGCCTTATGTATTCTTTGTTGTATCTCATGACCTACTGAGAGTCATCAATCTCATGGATTGCGTGTCTCCTTTCACAATTTCCTAAAGTACTCCTGGGCATGTCCTACCAGAAAGGTACTGGGGAACCTGCCCTTTTAGGTCTTTAAGAGGGTAAACAGCTGCCTCACTTTTTGCATTAAAGCTGTAAGACAGACTAAATTGTACAAGCCTAGAACGATCTGTTTTAACCTGTAAAGTCTGTCCTCACTAAAGAAAAATAGTTTATATGTACTAGACTTCAGCAGACACAGACGTATTTTCCACAAAATTTTTATATGGACTCCAAGACCACTTATTTGCTTGTTTTCTATTTGCAGAACTCATCTAATATTTGGCTCCCATTAGCATTTTTCCTTGGCCAGGGCTAGTTGGGGGATCTTGGGTGCACTTCTGGGAGTGTGCACCAAGCTGGCATGCAATTTTAGGTGTCCTCACACCTCTTCTCTCCAGGGGTAAGATGAAGGCTAGGATCCATCCCTCCTAGCAAATGTCATTGGCCTATTCCTTTTGGAGACAGAGGCTGACAATTGTGCTTTGTTTCAAGAGCAAAGATGAGCTTGTCTTCATGGACCTCAGGATTCACCAGGGTCTCACCAGTGTCTTGGAGAGAAGAAAAAGACATCAGGACAGGAATCAAAACTTAAACATCTAATGGCAATGTTTTAATGAGAAAGAGTTTGGGTTTGGAAGGAACCTCAAAAGGTCATCTAGTCCAACCCTCCTGACAAGGCAGGATCACCTAGATCAGGTCATGGAGGAACATGTTCAAGTGGGTTTTCAATATGTCCAGAGGAGACTCCACAAACTCCTTAGGCAGCCTGTTACAGTTTTCTGTCATTCTCACTGTGAAAAACTTTCTCTTTATGTTTAAGTGGAACCTCCTATGTTCCAGCTTGCACCTATTGCCCCTTGTCCTATCATTGCATGTTATGGAGAAGAACCTGGCTACATCCACCTGACATTTGCCCTTTACATATTTATAAACGTCAATGAAGTCATCCCTCAGTCTCTTGTTCTACAAGCTAAAGAGACCCAGCTCCCTCAGCCTTTCCTCAGAAGGGAGATGTTGCACTCCCTTGATCATCTTTGTGGCTCATGGAATAGAATACTAAAACTGATTTTCTGCTTGGGGACAGATAAAAGAATGGACCTTTCCCTAGAAGAAACTGTGGAAATATATCAAGATGCTAAGAATTAGGGAGAATGACAAAAGGGGTGGCATCTGGAAACTGATGTGTTCACAATGGATATATCTGAGGGCATGGGGAGGAAGACAGTACTGTTCTGACTGTGTTCTGGTAGTCTAATGACTTATGAGAGACAGGACAATGGTTTACTTCATGCTCTGTGTTGACCACTTTGTGACTGCTGCATAGGCAAGTGTCTGTCAGTGTGACAATTTCCTTCAGAAAGACAGCATGTTCTGATCTTAAATTATTAAAAAAAAAAAAGTATTGAAGGTATTCTTATATTACTTGATGATATTCTAGTTGAAAAAGTACTGGAAAGAAGAAAAATAGGAACACCTGAGTAAGAGGAGTTTTCAATAGCCAAGCTTGCCAGGGAAATTCTTTAAAAGGTAATACAATTTTTAAGCATTCAGATTAATTTATAATAACACAGTTATCTAGTACTTCAAGAAAACTGTGAGATGACTCAGAATAGAGTCTGATTAAAAAAGCATGCATTTTAGCAAAGCCATGAAAGAATTTTGTCAAGATTAATTAGTAATCTTTGGCAGTATGCATTACATACTTCAGTTAAAATATTTTTTTCGCTCTTTCATTTCCTCTATGCAATACTTTTAAAGCTGTACAGTCACTAGTTGAAGTCTAAGTTTTAAAAGAACAAACCATTTTTTTCCCACGTGACAATAACTCGAAGTGTAGCAAAAAGTTGCTCTAAATGGCATTGATATTCTTAATGCAGTGTCATAGCAACAGTTTTGTGTGCATCCCAGTGGTTTAGAATCTAATTAGGATTTAAATTAACTGGAGGTCTGGTATGCCAAAGGAAATAAGAGTATACCATAAAATAACACATTTATTGATCTCTTTGTTATATAGTATTCATCAGCTCTGTTTTGAAGGGTGTCACAACACTCTCCCTCAATTTTGGTTCATAAAAATATCTTTTGGTTTAAGCCCAATTAGAAAATATAAAATAAAATATTTTTTTTTCATCCCATTTCAAGAGGCAACCAACAACTCTTTGTACTCCTCCCATAAAATTTCATTAATATCTCAGGTCTTCTGAAGTTTTATGCATCTTTGTATAAACATGATTCTTCCCCATTATTAAGATTGTGTAAATCTGTCATTACACTTTGTTATCACAGAGGGGACAGTAGTGCAGTGTATATATATAAATGAGATAGGCAGTAATTCTTTAACATTTTATCCAGAGGCTGAAGTTCTTCATATTTAAATTTACTGTTTAGAAAAGGGTCTATTATGGAACACAATATTTACTGTTTTGGCAGTTACTTTACAAAATAAGCTTAACATATGAGAAAGTAAGTGTTTTTAAGGATAATTTGTGTAAAACTGGACCAGGAGGTGGATGGACGAGCAAAGATGTATTATTTGTTCTATATGTAGAAACCTGCAGCATTGATTATAGCTATTGATCAAGCTGTCTACAAGTTTGTTTTGCAATAAACACACACATACAAAGACCGTAAACAGCTGGGTACCAGAAAGGAAGGGAGTCTAGTTTGTTACAGTGGGTAAATTTACACACTGATGGTTTAGGAAGTGCCATTCTATGGTGCCATTCTAGACCACTCTTATCAAAAGGAGTTCGTCACTGATTTAATGAGTAACATAATGAGGCTGGCTGCTAAACACCCTTGGTCCATGCTGGCTCTCACATTAGATCGATGTAGGTTTGATCTGTGAGATACCTTAGTGGACATGACTGTGTTGTCTAGAGATGTTAGATGAACTAAAGGAACAAGCTTTATATCTAAGTGTATGGTGCAATAATTAAATGTGATTTAAGCTTGATGATTAACGTGAGATTTGAATAGGACTGTAAAACTGTTTGATAAAGGCCTAGCAGAGAGTTAGTGCCGAGCAAATACATAATTCAGGAGCTTTTGGCTGCTGAATCTGCATTGAATTTATCAGGGATTTGCTCTTTGGGTATGTAAGAAAAAAAATATAATTAGGCAGGCTTCTGGAGAGGATGGTGTTATAAAACACAGATTAAGTCTCATTTTGTGCTAAACAGGCAGTGTTCACATTCATTTTAAAATCAGCCTTCTTCCTGGAGTGTGTTCTGGGAATTACAGGAGTAGGGCTCAGTTCTACATTTACCTTCAGATAGTCTTGTAAGTTTCAGCACTTCTTTTTTTTTTCACATTCAATAGGTGGAAATAATACTATATCGTCATTTTGATGAGGATAAACAAACCAGGTTGCATTGATCTTCTGTTATACGAGAACAGAAATTTACTCACACCTGAGTAGAACTCATCTGTATCTCGCAGTAAATTTATAATAAAAATATCTCTTTTCCTAATGAAGATTGGGTTGATTTTTGGGTGGTGGGTTGTTTTGTGTATTTTGTTTGTTTTGTTTTTCTTGCCTTTTGTGTGTGTGTGTTTGTTTTGTTTTTAATTTACATTTGATCCCTTAAAATTGTTTTTCTTTAGTTACCAAAATTACTGTCAAATTTTCCATTGGTATTTGACCAGTTTTGTCTTGTAAACCAGTGACTTTTTTTTTTTTTTTTTTTGTAGTCTTCTACATTTAGAATTTAAGTTACCTTTTAAATAAATTTAATTAGATCCATTGACTTCCTGATTGATAAGCAATGGCTTTATAAGCATTCTTTTCATAGTTCTCAATTGCCAAACAAAATACTGTGGTTAGAAGGGGAAAATTTCAGGAATGTATGAAGCATTTGCAAGAAGAAAAGAAGTCCTTTTTCTGTTTCATTGACTAAAATAACAAGCCATCAATCCTGTCCTTAGCACATCTTATGCTAAAAATAAAATAAAGTTCTTAAAAATCTCAACTTGATAACACAAGAGAAATCAGAAAGCCACAGGCATTTTCACTGTTCATTTTGAGAAGGCCTTTAGCTAATTTAAAGGACAGACAATTATTTAGGTGTGATGCATATGTCTATTTTATTGATCTGTCCTATTGTTAAAATATATGTAGGCATGTGTGCTTCTGGGACTTATTTGCTTCCAGCACAAATACTTAGGAGCAATATGTGCCAAGACATTAAGATTTTGCCTCTGTTATTCTTTCAAACTTTAGTGCTCTAAAACAGAAGACATCTCAACAGATAAGGATCACATTACATTATGAACAATGTATTTATCCTTTCTGGACTAAATAAGATGCCTTCTTACAGACTTCAGAAAATAATTACTTCAGAAGTTAAGCTTATA
>JANIJG010008279.1:9599-38376 GCA_024611175.1 Megaceryle torquata | reverse complement strand
GGGCAGCGGGTGGCGGCGGCGCAGCGGTGGCCGGCGGCGGCGGCGGCGGGTGGAGCAGGAGCGCGGCGGCCGGCGCGGGGCCGGGGTTCGCGGCGGCGGCAGAGGGGATACCCGGTGCCGGCGGAGGAGCGGCGGCCGCCAAGGGGAGCTGCGGCGGCGGCGGCGGCTGTTGTTGCTGTTGCCCGGACATCCCGGCTCCGGCCTCCTCCTCCGCCGCCACCTCCCGCGGTCGCGACTGTCACCGGACGGGCCCGGGGCGGAGCGACGGGCAGGCCCGGGCGCTGCAGAGTGAGGCGACCGGCGGCGGCTCCGGCCGGCGGGTCACCCCCAACCAGAACGTCTCAGAAGGGGGCGGGGTGGGGGGGGGCGATGACGACGACGGCGGCGGCCCGTGGAGCTGCCCGATGGGAGCGGGGGGCGTCGCGGGGTGCGGTGGAGCCGAGCCGGGCCGGGGCCGAGGGGACGACTGAGGCGGGGAGAGCAGCGGCACCGCGCGCCGGGCGGAAGCGAGGCGGGCAGAGAGCGCGCGCCAGGCGCCGCGGCAGGGCTGACTCCCCTCCTCCCGTCTCGCGCGCGCGCGCGCGCTCTCTGTCCAGCCCCGGCTCGAGGCGCCGCCGCCGCCGCGCGTCCCGAGTCAGCTGAGCGCGGGCCCCTGCCCCGCCCGCCCCCTCCTCCCGCGCTCGCGACGGCGCGAGGGCGGGGAGGAGGGGCGGGGCTTCCGCCCTTCGGCGGGCGGCGCGCGCGCCGAGGCGCGAGGGCGGCGGAAGGTGGCGAAGCGCTGAGGGAAGGGGCGAGGAGGAGGAGGCGGCCGCCGCCGCCGCGGGTTCTGCTGCCATCGGTGACGAAGGGCGGAAAGAGCAGATGGCTGCGTCCTTGGCAGGCCCGGCTCGTCTCTGCGGCCCGCCCTCGGGAGGGGGGTCAGGGGAAAGTGGCATCGAGAACAGGGCAGCGCGGCCCACGGAAGACGGGAAAGCGTGGAGAAGCTCCGGGTGAAGAGGACAGGATGAGCAGAACAGTGTTCCTGGGGAGTTTCGTTTCGTGTCCTGCTTTCCTTTGTGCTTTAAGGGGTATTTTTGCCTGTGCATAATGTAATTGATAAATCAGCAGTTGCCTGCACTGATACTTTCCCACAGCAACAGTTTAAGAGAAACATCTCCAGACAGGCAAGCGTGGCTTTGAAAACATCAGAAGGGGAAAGGAATTTCACTGGTGGGTCTAGAACCTGAAACATTGAGCTCTTCACAAAGCGTTTCCAGCTGGCAGTGTGTTGGAGACCAAACACTGAAGCAGGAAATAGAAGAGGTTAATTTTCCGTCACCTGTGGGGAATGGCTGGTGAGGTAATGCAGGTGTGACACTCCCAAAGGCTTGTAAGAAGCTAAACATTTCTCACCTATAGTCAGCAAAATATCCTGTGCCACAAGACTGTGCCGTGATGTCTGGCAGCATCTATGGCTGGACAAAGTGCAATTATCTGAAAATAGCTTATAAGGAGCTTCAAACTCTACAAGAGTAGAAATGCCTAGGATGGATGTCAAAGCACATGCTGAATCGTGCCTGAGGGCCAATTACCCTGGCACTGGAAGGCTATCTCCCACTACCTCTAAGTCTGCTTTCTAGTATCTGGAGGTAAACCATGAAGCTAAGTTGTTCAGACATAAATGGGGGGGGGGGGGGGGGAAATAAAAATTTGGCTAACATAGTTTCAGGGATAAATTTGCTATGTTCATAAGTACAGTCTTAACTCTTTTGTGAATATCAATAAATTTTCTGCCATAGCTACTTCTGGAGTCATGGCTCACTTAGCTTGTGTGTAAAAAATACTTCATCTTACCCATTTTGAGATAGCCACCATCAAGCTTCTGTTTTTTTACAGAAAGAGAGGAGAGCAGGTATTTCTGTGCCTAATTCCTGACCTACTCTGATTGCTTTTACCCCAACATTTACTATCTTCCTAGGACGAATAATCCAAATGTACATTGTTCTTTATAAAACACTGTTCTTTATAAAAGCCTTTTCCCACAAACGTGCCCCCAGACAGACTCATCCATGCCCCTTATGTTCAGGTAGGATATACTGTAGACTATGCCAGAAGAGAAAATAAATTCCTTTATGTAGAGGTTTTCCAATAATGGGTACTAACCAATAAGCCATTTATTCTGTTAGCTTATTTGTTTTCTGACTACAGCTTCGTGAGGATTAGAGATAGCACACAGATATTTACTTAAATGTCCAGTTCCTACTTTTCAGTGCAGATGAAATGGAGCTCACCAGGTTTAGAAGCAGCTCTTGCGTTCCTAACGTGTGTTATTTTGTATTTTCAATATCGAACGTGATTCACCGTTACACAATCCATTCCATTTCATTAAGATTTCCTCCTCATCCCAGTCCCCTCTTGTCTTGCGCAACTGAAATAATTATGACAGCTGCAAATTTTACCATCTCTCAGTACAACCAACCCCTTTCTAGGTCAGTGGTAAAGGCAGCAACAGTGCGACACTCGCCACAGAGCCCTGAAGCAGGCGGCGTTAACCTCCCACCATCGCAGCAACTCCCTGTTGAATTCTGCTCTTTGTTTTCCATCTCCGACTCTTGAGCAGTGATAGAACTTTTCTTTTTGTCCAGTGATTTCTCCACTGCTCGAGTCATCTCTGGTTTAGGGATTTAACCAAATGCCTTTTGAAACACTGTGAAACAAACACTGATGTGCAGGGGGGTTGGGTATTTTTTTGACACTTCCAAGTTTCAGTAGATGGATCAGCTAGAAATTATTTTACTTTGCAAAAAAGCCTTGTTAGGCCTAATTTCATACACAGAGATTTTGTTCTGGATGCTTGGTTTTTATTTGTGTTTACTTTTAGTGACCATTTCAACCAAAGAAAATGCAATCCAAACATTCCAGCAGCTGGGGGTATTGTTTGGTCTCTTGTTGCTCCTATCAACAGGGTGTCAGCATGGTGGATGTAGGTTTTAAAGTGAGTGCAGGTGATCAGGCCATTCCCTCTGCCACTCCAGGACCCAGCTCCTTCAGGCAGACATGCTGCATGGACATCAGCTCACTGCTGGGAACGCCCAACGGCCCAGAGCTGGAGGAGAGAGAGGGAAAGCAGCCCCTGACTGACACCCTCCAGGCAACATCAGCAGGAATAAAGCTCTCCCAACAGCACAAGCACATCTTCTCACAGCACAGTGTTCTGCATCTCCTCGATGTCACCAAGGTTAATTTAACTCCTGGATGCTGCGATGGCTGCTCTCTGGGTTTTCATTAAGAGTAAGTGGGCTGTGGCTGTCTGGGCCAGCAATGCCAGTAACATTCTGGCTGTGGTCAGGAAACGGAGGCAGGATTCTCTTTGGGAGTCCATTTCTCTGTTGGTCCTTTGTCCCCTCGTAGGACTGGGCCTTCTAGTTAGACTGGGCCATGAATTTCATACACATGCTACAGCTGCCAGCCTGAGGCATTTCCAGCCACTCTGAAATCTACTATCTCCCTTTTGAAGGGATGGTAACTGTTTGCTGTTCTCTGATTAGTATTTCTCCCGGTTAAGTTTTTCCCATGCATAGTTTCTTTGTAACTGTTCTGGAATTAGATTTCCATGATTCAAGAAGCTGCTTGGAAATCAGTAGTGTGTTATTTCTTGTTGTACCTACTGTGCTGAATTACTAGCCCTAATAAAAAAAGAAAACCGGTAAGAAGTAGGCGATGACCCTTCAGCAGTGTTAAGGGTAGATCTCTCCAAACTACCTGGAGGATTTTTTTTTTTTGCTGAGCCCTTTGCTTTTGGACTATTTTTTCCCCCTGCTAATTTAATTGCTCATATATACGATAGGCTTGATAAACTGACAAATTAAAGACTTGCCAAAATGAATCATGTATGAATTATAGGCCATCATCAGCTATTAACTTGGTTGAATCAAATGGTAATCAAGTTGCAATTTACAGTATTACTGTATGGCTGCTCACGCACAACACGGTGCTTCTGCTTTTATACAGCTGAGCTATCCGCTAATAGAAATAATTTTTGTTGTCTGAGTACCTGTGCCTATCTTAGATCAAGAGTGATTAGAAAGCTCTCTTGTTTGCCAGTGCCCCAGTTGTGGTATTTATATATATATATTAAAAAACCAATATACAGGCAGTGCTATAGATACATATCTATTCAGTCTTGGTACTTGAACCCCAGCGTGTATACACAGCAGGAGCAGGCTTGCTCTCTGTATTCTGTTCTTACCTTTCTGCTAGATACATGGCTACTGGGATCTATGGGGCCCCAAGTTTTACAGAAATATGGTCCACTCTCTACTTCTGGTGAGATTTTTCTCACCAGATTTAATCTCTATAGTCCCATTTAGTTGAATTTAGTTTCATTTTGTTAATTAATTGAAAGATTATTCATATAATCTTCATGCTTTTCTTCCAAAGTTATTATTCATAGCTCTTCACCGCGTTCTCTTTCCACACTGAAGAACAATTATTTTCTGGTGCACAGGGTGGGGCTTTTGCCCAGTATTAAAAGGTACAGATTAATAAGGAGAACTGAAAATCTTTTCATCGGGATAGATCAGAATCACAGAATGTTCAGGGTTGGGAGGGACCTCAAAAGCTCATCGAGTCCAACCCCCCTGCCAGAGCAGGATCACCTGGATCAGGTCACACAGGAACAGATCCAGGTGGGTTTTAAATGTCTCCAGAGAAGATTTTAGAGTCTCCACTGTCCAGGCTACTGTACAAACATCATATTCTACCTAAAAATGTCAAAATGAGCACAGACATAAAATGCCCTCCAAGCTGAATAGAATGTGTTTTATTCACAAGACAAATTTATGTAGGGGCAGGATAGAAAATGTGATGAGACACATTGGTTTATTCCTTTTGTGGAAACATAGCAAATCATAACACTATTAGAGAAGTGATTCTTAGCTACTGGTCAAGATCCATTTCTGAGTCATCATGAAATGGAGCTGAGGGTGGAAGCAAATTGACATGGTTTAAATCTCAAAATAAAAAAACCCAAACAATTGAAGACTGAAAAAAAAAAAAAATCACAGTGGCCAGAATTTCTACAGTAAAAGAGTTGAACTGGTCAGATCAGTCTGGACTAAACCAATTTTTTATGCTACGTAACCAAGCAAAGACAGGTTGAAGGACAGGAAATGATGAAACGAAAGAGCAGAGCTAATCGTCCAGCATCCGCAGCCCAGCGGCCTGAAGTACTCTGCACTCCTTTTCCCCTTGCCCTGGCTGGGTGCATCGCAGCCTGACTCCTGCAAGCGAGCGGCTGGAAGAGTTCCAGGCCCCTTTTAACAGATGCAGGGCAGGTGGGTCACAAAATCACCGAGTCTGGAAACTGCTGTGTGGCCAGGCACCACTCGACATCTGCTGTAGGATGTTTAGGATGGAAATTTACAAGTTATGTGCTTTTGGTAAACATTTTAAAGTTCCCCTGGCTCACCAGGCAGTGTTTTGTTTCCAGTCTGTGCATTGGTAGGGTGCCCATTACCATAGATGAGCAAGCTCAAAGACTGCAGGCTTTCAGAAACACATGGGATGTGTCAAGCTGACCCACTTCTTGAAAGCCAGGCTAGGCCTTTGTGAAATGTCCTGTACTTGTTAGATGTTAGGATGTCAAGAATGTTTAAGTCTCCGCTGACGGGGTAATTATTGTTATGGTGTTTATAGAGGTGGGAGGGCCCTAAGGGAAAGGAGGCCAAAAAGGAGAATCAGGAAGTGAGATGAGTAAGGCTCCAGGAATTGCACGCAGATGGAGTTTCATCTTGCCTTTTTTTCTTGAGCTCTCTTGGCTCTTTGGTAAAAGAGATGTTTACATACAAGAAACATTTTTTTTTTCCCCTCTCTGCATCTCTCACACCTACAAATTTAAATGCTACTCTTAAAATGGACTTGAGGAATGTGAAACTGTCAGATGAAAACACCGAGTTTCAATAATTTCTAGTTACTGTAGCTGTTCCCAGTCCTACTGCTAATCTGTACTTTGCCTTTTTCAAATCCGTTCCAGGGAAACAACTTAGCATGAAATCCTGAGCATCTGCTGAAATCTGAAATGCTAAAAATCTGCTGCCCTTGTTAGTAGCATTTTACTATACAGGACTGATCATTATGTTATGATTTATGGAATACATTAAATATACCAGAAGCCTGTAGGATGTACAGAGAGTTGCCTCCTTTTATTTTAACAGTACAAAAACATTCATCCACAAAGCACAACATCTGACAAAATGCAAAATAATTTTCTAACTCTGTTCAGTCAGCCACCTTGGAGAACACCTGCATGACAGAGCAATTAAAAGATTTCAAACCAGGTCATGATTTTGCAGGTGACTGTTTTCAAGATTAACTTGCCATTATATATGCTGTCATGATTGCAGTGTATAGCAAGCTCAGAAGCTTGGAGGAAGAGTAGCTTCCTGCCCTAATACATATTATTATTATTATGATCAGCAATTACTGTTTGCCGAGCCACGCCTATGCTAACCTCTGTCATCAACAATATTGTTTAATCAGCTCAAAAATTACTGAATCTTATCTAATTGGCAGCTTCTTTTGACTTACCTTATGAACTTACCTGTGTGAGGATGCTGTAGAGTAGGATATGAAAATCTTCCCCTGTCTAAAAGCCACAGTACTGTCACTGAGCTGTTACAGCTGCATGGTACTGCCCACCTTGGAAGCATCCTAATAATAAAGTCAGTTTTCCTTTCTAGGAATCAAAATGCTGAGAAAGACTAAGAGACTTACCTGACCTCTCCTCCATGGCTGGACCAGCTATTCCATGAGCATTCCCAACAGGCACTTGCTTAAACTCTTCTTAAAACCTCCAGTGACTGATATGCTTAACAGGTTTCTCTTGTGTTTTGACTAGTAACTGTGGAAGGGAATGCTTGAGTGGTTTGAAAATACATATTAAATTTGGAGAGTCTGAAAACTAAATGGAATACAAGCATAGCTGTTGCTTTAAAAAAATTTTTGACAGTGCTTTTTGAAACATAAAATTTAAGTTTAGATACAAATTTGCATTGCTTCAGTAAGTGTTCAAAACTCATGAGTCAATGCCCACCCACAAATGAAGCTGACTTAAAAGCCCATTTTCTTAAAAATAAGACATTTAGAGAGAATGGGTAGGTGGTTGGTTATTTGCCATCTGTTTTCTGAGCTTTTAGGAGCTCTTCCTTTCATATTTACAAGCTTTTGCCATACAGGAGATATAAAACCTGCTTTAAAAAATACAAATGCTGGGATTCCTTCTGTAGTTCCTTTACTTCAGCAGCTGGGAAAAAAAAAAAAAAAAAAAAAAAAAAAAAAAAGAAAGAAGTACTGAGGGCTCTGCAACGAAATGATGAGTACGAGTGATACCTAATTTGACCTGCATGTTTCTCCATGTTACAGCTTTGCAGAAGAACACTCACCTGCATATACAGATCCCCTCTTATTTAATATATTGGGTATCTTTTGAGAAAGGTTGAGGAAAAGTGTGAAGTGCAAATCTTTTCCATCTCAAAAAGCTCTCCGTTGTGTATTGCAAAATTCAGTTCACTTTTCTGTTTCTTAAGGAAATTAATGTATAATAATGCTTGTTAATGGACAAATGCTGTCTGTACTCCCAGGCCCTGGTAGTTTAAGTCTCATGCTGGAGAGGAATTTATTTTTAAACATAAAGATTGCAGGAAACTAACAATTCAGTGCTGCCATGGATTTGTCACACTTGGCTAGTTCTTGGTAATTAAAGGAAGGTTTTGGTAAACAAGTAGTTTCCTTAATTTTAATGGTCTGTGGTTAGGAGTTCTAGGATAAACTTGCTTGTTAGAGACTCCTCATTTCTTCCAGTGAATACGTTATGTCGTTGTCTTGGAGACCCCTTATTTCTTCTAGGGAATATGAGATGCTGTTGACGTGCCAAGGAACTCTGACTAAACTCTGTGAATGCAAACACCTCCTTTCATATAGTGTCTTGCAGTTAGCTGCTGGACTCAGTGAGAACGCAGTTCTAGCAACTGGCAACTTTAGTGAAGTGCTGTATTAAATTCATACAGCAGGTAGCATTTATCCCCAGCTCGGAACTAACCCGTACAAAAGTGCTGTCTATAGGAGGCCATATGTTGTAGAGAAGGTCATTCTACCCATAACCAACAGCAAGAAGTTGTACTGGAGAACCAGCTCATTAGTGAGAGCAATACAAATCCATCAACCGGCCTGGAATTTTAGATGATAGTCCATGCTAAAAAAAAATGTTAATTTGAGACTCTGAAGAACCTAAAAATGCATTTCTAAAAGTTGTGGCCAGACTGAAAAAAAGGTGTGAACTGGTGCATAGAGGGATGTGCTTTAGTTCTGATTGACATAAGATTCCTAGGCCACACAGGGCTCTTAGCCAGTGAGTGACACACTGCAGAAGTTGACCAGAAGTTGTCAAGCACTACAATTTCTCTCTGCAGAAGGCTTGCACTGGTCATGGATCAGCTGGTGGTGAGCTTTACTCGGAACAAATCTAGTACACCCAGTAAGAAAGTTGTGTGTCAGTACTAGAAGCAGGAATCACTTCACTGACCAGAGTGTTAGGTATCTCACCTGTGTTCTCACCTCTCCTCTGTCAGCACTTAATGGAGAAAGACAAGTACCTGGAGGACACCCCTCCCATTCTAGCACATTTGACAAAAACAGATGAACTGGTTCCTGCTTAATCAAGCATTCTGCATTCTGGAAGAAGTTCATGTGATCACACAAATAAAGACTACTAGGATGCAAGTGCACTCAGAGAGAAAGAATTAAAGCTGGAAGGCTTGATCCAAATTGGTTTGTTTCTTCTTACTATTGCTGCTTGACTTTATAACATCTTACAGTATTTTTCAAGGCATATTTACTTTAAACTGACTGTATGGGAAATTTAAATCTATGCTATTTAGCTAGTACAATTAGTGGGGTGTTTGTGTGCTTTTAGTGATTTCTTTTAGTATATATTTGGCTTCTAGAGACAGCGTATTGTTCAAAGCATGCTTTTGCTCGCCACAGCCTCTGTCTGCAGCATGACTTCCTTTATTTGAGGCAGTTTAGCACAAGGGTGGTTACCTGGCCCCTGTGGGTCCCATGTGAGATGGTAGGTGCCACCAAGTGCCTGGTCAGCACAAAGCCAAGCTGTGCAAGCAGCCCAACCTGGCACGCAGATGGCCCAGCAGGAAGAGGAGCAGTGGTCACAGGCTGGTTTGCTGTCCCACTTCCCCGCCTAAGCTTTGTGTCTGAGCAAGGAGAACCGGAGGGAGCACTGGCAAAATGCTGAAGAGGTGGGACCGAAAGCTGCTGAAGATGTGGTGCAGCTGAAGTGAGATGTGACTCAGTGACATGTCATCCCTGGCTCATAGGAAGAGGCAAGACAGAGCTTGGGCAAGAGGAAACACATTTTCAAAATCACAGTTCACCAGGGAATAGCCTCTTCACCTCAGTTACTGACATCTCAATTTTCACCACTTACCCAGGAATTACTGTACGTAGCACGAGACATTAATGCTGGCCCTAATTCTGTTGGCTTCCCCTTATCTCTAAGATAAGATTTCACCTTTTGTAGACTTGCTACTTCTTTGCAGCATTTTCTCTCTACCCTCCAAACCTCAGTCTGCTTTCTGCATTGAACTTTCCTGCTCTGTGTCCTTTCATCTCTTTCTATGCAGAAGTAAAAGTTCCTTGTGGGCAGAGATGCTTATTTGTCTGTTACAATTTATCCAGTGTATGAGAACCATGTAGTTACATAAAGCAGTAATACTATTAATAGCAGAGAAGGCAGCAACTTCTCTTTCAAACTTTTAATGCAGATTCTCTACCAATTTAAAGGGAAGCATGATCCATAACTTAAGTGGCACAGTCTTATGTACAGAAGGAATACTGAATCACGGTGACAAATGCAGGAAAAGGAAGCATTATAACCACATCTACTCACAGAGAATATAAATGCAGCCACACAAATCTTTTAAACGTTCCTTGGTCAGGTACGTGCTTAGAGCTTGGTATTGGCTCAGGCAGGATTGATGTGAACTGGAAGACAAAACCAGCAAATAATGTTGGGACAACAGTGCAGGAAAACTTCAGACCCCACACGCTCTAATGAGAAACTAATCATTTTTTGTTAATGAACAGCTAGTAACAAACATGTGTGAAAGCAGTAGCTAAAAACTGGCCAGCAAGAAGCACCAAGTGATGGTTACCTGAGTTTATGGTTGCTGGCTCTGGCATCCCAGGGTTCTCTGTGTTTCTGAAGAAATTAATGCAAATCATGACATCACCAGCAACATCCTTTCAAGAGGTGCACTGAAGGTGGACATCAACACTGCTTCTTCCTTTTATTATGGGTCCTAAAAGCAGGGGAAGGTTGGAAAGAGGAGAAAAGGCTGCATACAACTAGAATTAGCCCTGTATTTTATCAAAACCCTGTAGAGCTTCTGATCCTGCTCAAGAATGACCTCTTAATTTAATATTTAACTGAGAAGAAAGAACATACTGTAGAGATACAGTATCTAGTCTCCTATGCTTACTGCAGAACTTAAAAAGCATGGTAGGAAGGGGCCAGGTATCTACTGCTATATTGAATTTAAAGACATTGTCAACTTAACAAGGCCTGGATTGTTATTCTAGTTATTTACTTGTCATTAAGTGATATAACATTCTCTTCCACATCCTGAAGGTCATTACCACAGTGTATTTATTTTGGCTCTTCAATGATGTCGAACATCCAGTACTGTGCCTTTTACAAACACATACATGAAAAAAGTCCACTAATTCATGCTCCTTCAGTGGTGCCAAGAACGCAGCAAAGTGTAACCAAGCTGCATATGGTCTGACAGTAGTAAAATGTCTGCACCCTGCCTACACTACAGGTGCAGCTCTACTGGAAGAAATATCCCAACAAAGTTTCAAGGGTTGTATAAAATCCTCCTTGGGGAACTCAAGTGCCCAGAAGAAGGGCTGTCCTCAGCTGGCTCCAATTTGACTCCTCTATCTCATATCCTCTGCCTTAAATAAGAGTTACATTCATCGTCGTGGTGCACAATTCTGATCCAGTTACATGCTTTCTTCCCACAATTATGAAGCAGCAAGAAAAACAATTTGACCAACAGTGCTTTAGTTACAAAACCAACAGATGCATGAAAAATTCTTGAATTTGGCATTGCAAGATGACACTCTTAAACCAAACATTGAAATATTAGGTACCGCACAGTTTTGCCTTTGTTTACTAGGGCTCAGATGATGGACAGAACATCAACTCTAATACTGCAGAAATCTCTGACTAGCAGCTCCAAGGGTCCTAGGCCTGGCCCTCCAATCGCACTTCGTGCTCCTAGGAGTTTCGAGCTCCTCTGGATCCTCTCTGGCAAATCAAGCTGCACACCAGTATCAGGTATCAAAGCCAGGGCCCTGCAACCGAACAGGAATGGGGATGTTTGCTGCGAAGGGGCAGGCAATGTTTGAACTATGCAGTGCATAGCTGAGGAAATAAACATGAGGTAACAAAGAAAAGGCAAGGCACTATTAACCTAACTAATCCCCCCTTTCAGGGGGATTTTTTTCATATATAGTTGAACTCCAAATGCTAGCTTGGGAGATAAGATACACTGATTACTGCACAAGATTACTATAGTATCATGATTATATATGTTACAGAGTTGAAAGAACCTTTCCCATAGCTGATGCTATTTAAGAAAATGTATTTAGTGCTAATTTGAATTTACAAAACAGGAAACATCTAAGATGAACTCATGCATCTCTAGTACAAGCACTTGGCTGTTGCACTTGCAACTCTTTAGAGACTCCTCTATCTGATGACATGAAAGCCACTCCAAGAGATTTAATCTGGCTGTTGGGTATTTTTTGAAGAGGTAGAGGCTACGAGGAAACTTTCCTAACTTGACAGCACTTCTGTGTGGAGTTCAGTGAACTCTCAGTCAGGACTGAAAAGCAAGTGTCATAACAAGGCTTTCCACTCAAATTCAGGCAGCTCTTCACTACCATGTCCTGGGACAGCTGCAATTCAAGCAGCACCCCTGCCTGGCTGGGCTGAGGGTGCACGTAGTCACAGGTCTAAGAGAGGCTGCATTTGTTCCCCCAGAGGCCACCTCAAGAAAACAAAAATCAGACCAATGAGCAAAGTCTGCACTGATTGTACATGTTCCAAATAGGTCACAAACTTCTAGTTTAAAAGCTCGTCTCTACTACTGTTGTGCCTGTTTTAAACAGGCCAAGGACAAGAAACAATCAGTGATCGTCTGCCTTCGCCAGCGCTGTTATAGATTAATAAGCACTCGGACAGGTGCTGGTCTTCAGGTTTTTACTCATAAAAAAGGAAAATTCAGTACGTAAATCTACATCAGTGAACCTGTTGCTGTAAACAGGGATTATAAACAATATAGCACTTCATCTGCAGATCTCCCTGTGCTTTCAAAAAGGTTTATTACCCCATTCTTTATGCTGGGAAAACAGCGGCAAAGAGGTGCAGTGACTTGGCCAGAAGTCAGCCAGCTGGCCAGCATCAAAACAGTGGATAAATCCCAGGAATAATTCTCTATCCCAGAAGCTGCCTCAAAATAAATAACAGAGAATTGTGCAATGGAGTGTAGGCTCAGGAACAGTGGCAGAACATGAGATGAAAATACATGTAAGCTGAAATACTGCGAGGTAATTAGGTTTAAGACAAAATAACCATGGAAGTCTGAGAGATTAAACATCGTGGAGTAAAGAAACTTTGCTTTGGCAAGGAATTTTTTTTCACTATTAAAACATGCTACATTTTTCTAGGTTATGTCCGTAAATCATGTTGTTGTTTGGGGTTTTTTTTAAATGGTTGAAGGTAGTGACAATGACTACAACCCTGAAAAGATAATTTCCTGGAATACAGCTTCTGGAAGTAGAATAGATATACATTTGCAGATTCTGAATGTAACTGATGGTTTCGACTTGTGCATGCAAGATACTGAGTTCTGAATCTTGTTTTATCAAGTTACTTTCACCAACAGAGAGTTCATGGCGAAGTTAACTACTGTGGCAGTTATGGCCTACAGTCCTTTTGATCTACAGGTGTCTTGGAGCATCCACAATCCAGCTGGACATCCCTAGGCCCTGGTGTCTGGGCACTGCCATGAGCACATGCTCTTCAGTAATTTGCTCTGCCCAGGCTGTGTGGCTGACCACACATTCCCAGGACTAATGGTTGATAGATTTCCCTCCAGGTTGTTTGGCAGCTCTGGTATTTTGAGTACTCTGAACTTCATTCATCCCTTCAGAAAAATCAGTCGGTCCTGAAGGAGTCATCTCCTTCAGCCCTGGGCAGTAGAAGAAAAGCACGGATGGAGATAAAGTAACTAACATCTGCTTTCATCTGGCTATGTAACCTTTTTCCTCATTACTTGTCATCATTCTTTTCCATAAGATTCTCTTGCAAGCTCCTCTGAGTTTAGGCTACTGCCCACAGCTGCAAATCACAGATAGCCTTTGATAGTCATCCTCTTTCTTGTGTTTTTCTTTCAAAGAGCCCATAAGACTTTATACTTGTCTCTTCAGGCCAGTCATACCTTTAAAATAACCTCATCAGGTGACTCAAATCCCTCAGTGTGGAATATGTTGCTTAGCTACCTCCAAGCTGGAGGTCAGCTTAAAAACTACTTTGCCCTGAGTTGCAGCCACCTACCTTTTGGGTTCTGTGTGAACAGATCATTACCGTTTAACACCACCTGGCCAGCCCTCCCCCAGGAGCCCTTGGAAACACAGCCCAGCAGGAGGTTGAACACCAAGAGCAGAGTCACTCAAGGAGTTTCCATCACAGGCACGAAGACACAAATACTAAATGCGCTGGGGTGGATTCCTCAAATCATTGCACAGGTTACCCCAGGGTATGAGGTCAGCTCCCTCGCTGACCCTTCCCCACAGCATCACTCTCATGAAGCACAAGTTAAGTCTCCCAGGGCTCCGCTTCCCTGCCCTGTTCCACAGCAGGGAGACCAGTCCCTCTGAGGCAGTGGGATGGCCCCACAGTGATCCTGGGGGTTGTGAGGTTACCTGGGTGGCAGGAGGGCTGGTTGCTGCCCACCTCTTGCTGGGGCAGCAGGCCTCTCCCTGGTGGGAGTGCCAGGGATCCCGCTCCAGTGCGCACGTTCCCCAGGACGCCAGATGAATTATGGATGAGTCAGCCAGAATTTTTCCACGCGCTTCCGCTGCTGCACAGTGCTCACCGCCAACTGAGCTGTGGTTTTCAACCACTGTCTGGGCCTAATGCTTCTAACACCGAAAAAGAAAAAAAAGCCCACACTAAAACTGCTCTTGGTTTTCTGACAGGGGGCTTGGTGGCAGGGCACGCGGAATCCCAATGCTTGTGCAGAGTCAGGGCCCCGTGTCTTAGCGTTTTGCTGAGTAGCCTAACGTGTGTTAGAAATCATTTGGTCCTTTCTGCCTGCTTTGCTCCTCTGCCCTTCCTGCTAGCTGAGTGTTATCAACAGAGTCAATTAGAAGAGACAGCAGCAATGCTGAATCTGATTTGAATTTCAACCAGGATTTGATAGCAACTAGAGCTATGTACAGAGAGCTGAGGGCAGGTGCTTACCCAAGGACCTAGTGACTGCCCATGTACGCTGAAAGTCTCCCCCTGCCAGCCCTTAGCTAGATTCGGATTAATTTCTATTTAGCAAATGTTGATTTCTTTTGCTCTTCTTTCAGCACATGAAATATGTGTGGTCTTAGTTTGTGATGACTGTGGAAAAGAAACATTTTAGTTCTAGAAATACGTGCTATGAAACAAAGCACAGAATCCTTCTACAACAGCAACTGATGTGTCCTCTCAGAAAGACTGTAGCTTTTGTAAATGCTTGCAGTGATAAATCAGCACTGATGTCAAACTGTCCAGCATGGGAGACTGAGCCTTAGTTCAAGCCTTATTACAATTTTCTATTATCTGCATTCAAGTTGCATCTAGAACTCCCAATCAAGACAGGCTGCAGCTGTGCTAAGCACTGCACCCAGAGAAATGGCAGTTTGTGCTTTCAAACACCTAGACAACGTGAAATAAGCCGGGGCGAAGTCAAACAAATGAAAGAAAGATCCCTACCAGCTCTTTACTTGGACACCGTCCGTATGTTACTTGGCTGCATTCAGAGAAGACTGAGCTCTATGTTTATCTTCAGACAGGCTGGAAACTCATTGATTTTAATGGGAGAGAAGCACAGGAGCACTTTTCCTTGACTCCACGTATGACCCCTGAATCCAGCCCTGAGGAGCAATTTGAAGGGGAACCATGTATTGTTTTCCAGGCTAACACGGCAGAGACAGCACAGGAAGGAACACAGGACGGTCGTGATTTTGGGAAGGCCACAACCAGTGTCTCCTGGAAGTGCCTCTATCGGCAAAAGACTCCTTGATCTGCACAATCCTCCCTTAAGAGCTATTCATATGCAGATGTCCCAGTCAGCCCTTTTGAGCTCACCCAAGCTCGGGCAGTTGCGTTTGGCCCTATTTACATAGCATATCATCTCGATTATTCATGCACACATTTCATGACACCTTTGCCATACTAATTAAAAGGGCTCCTGTGGCTGTTAAGCCAGAAAGAATATGACCCAAGAGCAGCACTGTGATGAAGTTAATTGATCTTTACCCTGAACTACTCTATCCACCTCATTTGTAGCCTTCACCTTCTGCCATGGGATGTGGCTATGTCTTTGTCAGCAGGACGACAGAGCCCCTTGCAGTTAAGAACCTGCACAGCCTACTGTTCATCATCAGGTTCCCTCTTAGTCTTCCTTTCAGTAAACTAAGAGATTGATCATAAGTCTCTTGCCATAAATCAGCTTTGCTTAGGTATCATGCCACTCTTATTGCTCCTTTGTGAAGCCTAAATTGTCAACATAATTTTTCTCAAGCGTGGGCACCAGAACAAGACACTATGTTACTGGATATCACCTCCTTACTCCCACGGAAGGTATTCTACATCCAGGGATCACATCAGCCTCCTTAGTCACCGCATTGTTCTGGCAGCTCCTGTGCTGCGGGTTGCCCACGTGATGAGGTTTGTCGCTAATTCTTGGAATCCTGTGATTCATTCAAAGCTGTCTGAGGTGCTGCAGCGAGTGTGGGCCCTCCTGCAAGTGAAAGAATAGAAGTCACTCTAAGTCACCTTTCATTTTTTGCCTCTTGACCACAGCATAGCACCCACTGAGGTGGCCACAGGCAGTGAGGTGTGCAGCAATTCCTCTGCAGACCGCTATTTAAACATTCCTGTCATCCTGGGAAAAAAAACCACAACCAACCAACCCACACTTAGTCACATACAATTAGTCACCGAACAAATCTGTGTCGGTGTGAACTGTGTCCACTCTGCAGTGCTGCCAAGGCCCCTAGCCCCAGGTTTCCCGTGGGACACAGGGATGGTGTAACTTCCCTGAAGAGGAGGCAGGTCCTTTCTTTAGAGATATGAGTATCTCTAAGTAAGCACATGGAGCTGAGAGGTGGTAAGTAAAGAACAGCTGTCTATTTTTCCTTGCAAAATGAACATACAGTGCTATGTTTAGAGGCCTATGTAAAAATGCAAGGTTTCTATATGCAAATTCATTTTCCCAGAAGATTTTGTTGCACAATTTAAAGTTTAGACAGAAACAAATCAAAGGATTACAGAAGTAGTTGTGTGTCATAGCACTGCGATTTAAGCCAACACAATAGAATACTTTTACTTTGACAAATAAGTTTTTAATAACCGGATGTGGAGACAAAATAGTTGTCTTCATTTCTCAAATATTCTATCAGGTTTTCTATCTTAGATACACGCTGGATCTCAGTGACATTACTGTGCTCATGCAGGATATAAATATATCGCAAAAGACTCTGCTTTTAACTTTTCTTGTCTGAGATTACGGAGCCAGGATCCACAAAATTAAAAAATAACAGTTAAAAGACAGCAGGTTGGCTGTTTAGCCCTGGGAACAGGTTGCTGAATTTTGGATTTAGCTCTGTGCCAACAGATAAAGCATAAAAAGAAAAAAGACACAGAGACACACGCAAAAATTACATCAATATAAGATCAGTGCAAGCCAGAGTAGAGAGCACCAAAAGTTTTCCGAGGGAACTTTGAAGGATAAAACCCCCTCTCTTCATTTACACCAGTAAATCAGAACACAAACTATGGCATAGCCTTCATATTTGCATTTTAGTAATAGTGCTGGAAATAGAAACCTATGTCAGCCTCAATACAAAACAGGCATAAATTCAGCTCAATTCAGTACCCACAGACCCCTGACCTGTGGTTCTGGTACCGGAGCCAATATAATCAGGGAAAAAGTGACTCATACTCGGGGTCGATGGGTAGATGCTTCATCATGCCTAACTGTGACCATCTGGGGAGCGTGCCTCTGTGCCATTTCTGTATTCTGATTAAAGGTAAGAAATTACTGAATTACCAAATGCCTCAGCGGCTATGGAGCTGAACTGCCAGGCCTGTGTCACGTGCCTTCTGGAGATGACAAAGCAGAGTTACTAAAACTCAGTTGCTCCCATTCAGAATGGGAACATCTTTGGCAAGGAAGATAGCTGGAGGGTGAAACCCTTTGAGTTTGCCTGACATCCAGGAGTGAGAAATGGAAGAATTTCCTCAGCTACGGAGCACAGCCCAGCACTGAGCATGGATTTTCAATACAGTGGGGTATGCCATGATGATGCAGCCACCCCCCTCTAGCAGCTCTGACACCAAAGGGGGTAGTCCTGCCTCCCCAGGCTGTGCTCATGTGATCCTGTGATGGGATGGCTCATCCAGCAGAACCACTGCTCACCTTCTCTGGCAGAGAGAGTTTCCTACTAATTTAGGTCCCTTGAAATCCTCTCTGTGACACAAGAGGTCTCCAGTACCACATGAAGGGAAGGTGCTGGGGTGCACAGATAGGGGGGGCTGAAGTGGGATTGCCCCTTTTGGCAGCGAGTAATCACTGGGTCAGGTGGAAGCTGTCTGATCCCACCGGGGGCTTGACAGGCTGCAGGTGCCCTGAAAGCTTGAGCAGGGGAACAGAAAAGACAATCCTCCTTTCATAGCACATTGGTTTGGCTGTGGGATCCAACTGTCAACTAAAAAAGTTGTTCCCTGTGACCTGGAGGAGTGCAGAAAGCTTCAAAGTCTCTGACCCCAGCCCAAAGAGAACTTAGAAGACTCAAGCAGGGAAAAAGACGAAGATACTGATAGCTTTGCACAGATCTGTATCTTGATTGAGCTGCCTCAACAGGGCATGATCAGTGCTAGCACTCCCCAGCTGCTTCTGCAGCCACATGTCCATGGAATGACACTAAGTTCCTGAGTACAGAGCATCACTTGATAGGAAGAGAGGGACAAAACCTGTGCTTGAGCTAATAGAGAACATGAGGTAAAGGGAGGAACAGTTATGTTTTGGGAAATTATAGGAGGCAAGCAACACTGTGGGAGAACATGTGGTCCCCAGCAGGAGCCAACCACCACCACCTAGAAGCAGGTCTGTGTGATACCTGCAGGGCCTAGCTCCACCTCTTTTTCATCATATTTTTCCCTTGGTGAGACATTCAGAGCTCTTTTAGTCCAGCCTACATCTGTATTTCCTGACTGAAATGAAACACGACCCCCTCCAAGCCCCCTTGCCCACAGTGCCTCATTTACTTTAGGGGGGAAATCATTTGCAGTCACTGACCCTATTTTTCCTGTTATGAAATCATTTATCAGTATGCTAGACTTCGCCTGCTGAGCTAACCCACATTAATAAAGCAAAATGCAAATCACGTGCTTGTCTCTGCTGACCCTGACTTTGAAAACTGGTTTTTTCTTTCCCTGCTTCTCGTCTTTGACAAAAGAGATGCAGGCGGAAGCTTAGAAGTCAGCAGGTACCTCTGCCTGGCAAGTGACCTGAATCCCACTTTTCATTACACAGACTTTCAATACAGTGGAACTGAGAATTGGTGATGCTGTAGGAAACTATAGATGATGCCAATTAGGCTGATTAGATAGTTCTATATTCCTGTAGCAAAATCTTTCCTTCCTTCCCCTTAACTCTCTCTCCTTATAGTTTATTCTTCCGTTCCATCTTGGTGGTTTGTCTGAAAACCAGCTTTGCTGGTAAAGGCTGTATGTACATCCATCAGATTTCAGACAGGGGAAAGAACAGCCTCTGAAAACATCTTCCCTACCCATGCTGGCAAGCTTTCTCCTGTGACTTCTCCTTTTTACAGTGCAAGACTGCATAGACCAATTCCTAAAGATATTAAGAATCACACCACTTCTCTTTTTGCATGCTCTTAACACTTCTCTCGTGCTCCCTCTGCCCTTCAGAGCCTCCACTAACTTTCTTGCAGCACGCACACTTATTCTCAGTATTCACATCTCCTCGTTTCCTTGGCTCATCTCTCACCAAGACTAACACCTCCACTCACGTGCAGCCAGCGCTTCCCAGCCTCTTTTCGACTGTCTTGCCTTTCTGACATTCTGCTGTCCACTCTCACTGCACCACTGAAATCTCTCTCGTGACTCCTGCTTCTTTAAATGATGTTGTCTTTATGTCTTCACTGATCCCTGTCTCTTACTTTTGTCATCTCTCTGCCAACTTTATCTTGCCTCTCAACACCTTCTCTCCTTGGCTTTCACAACTACATCCTCACTTCTTTCCTTTGACAGCTGAGGCTTCCTTTTCCATTCCATTCGACATGGAAATCTCAGCAGGCTTTCTCTCTCCTGCCTCTCCCTGCGGATCGGTACCCAGTCACACTGGCAGCATTCTGCATCAGTGACGTGTCTATTTATCTGGGTCTCTTAATCCAGCTAGTCCTACATTTTAGCCACTCTGTCTTCTTAGGGCCAATTTTACCTAGGCCAATTTGACTTTCACATGGGTGCAGCTGAACTTCTGAGAAGCCCCTGAAGTGCTACTCCAATCCCCCTTCTCTGTTTATAAGCATTGTCCTTCTTTCTATCCTAGCCTGTTGCTTGGACTAATGAAAGCCAGTCCTACCCTAAGGCAGATGAACTGCGTTCAAGCTTTGCAACTTTTTCTCTCAAAATCACAGCACTTTTGTATGTTCACTCCCTTTTCGTCTCCTCTGTATCCATATGAGAGAGATCTATAATTGCCCCTTCCCCTATTACAAACCAAAAGTCAAGAAAAATAGTATTGCCCATTTTCTCACCTGTTTAAATCCCTCCCCTGACTTCCTCTTTCACCATCATTCAACTTCTCATTTCTTCCTTTCAGTCACACCCTCTTCTGATCACTTTTACTCCTTTTCATACTATGTGTTTCTTCTGCTTTATCAGTGATGCGAACTTTAATCCTTGTGAAATTTGTGGACACTCCTTGTTTCACACCTCTTTTCATTCTGCCTGAATGAAGGATACAAATCATAAAACTTGGGCACGCTCTCTTCCCCTCCACCAGGCCCCTTTCAGGTAAACTTGAAGAAACGAGCTAGGAAACTGGAGTTATCTCCTAAGTTAGCATCCTAAAAGGAAGAAAAAAAGTCCAACAGTGATTAAAGAGCAATTTGATAAAACTGGAAAGAAAAAAAAAGTGGTTTAGTGGTTGGGTTTTTTCCCCAGCTGAGGGATTAAAAAGTACAATGAACAAAGAGAAGTCGATGAAAATCAAGCACTCCCAAATATAGGAAAGACTCTCCAGCTGCCTGGGGTGCACCGAAACAAGTATTAAAATATTTTAAAGGACAACACGTGGGATAGAAATTGTGGTTGTGCTGCACTGAGAAAGGAAGGAAACAAATGAGATGGACCTACCAGGCTAACAGCTGCTTTGCCCAGTCCAGCAATTCCATAGCCCATTTGAATTTCTGCCTAGTGCTTTCTAAGTTAGGGCTCCATCCTCCGAGCAGTGCTGTTGTATGTAGCTCTGTTAACGCCTACACAAAGAAATTTTGTAAGTTTGGAGGCCTGGAGCCTGATACTGTGCAGATGGAGCTCTGCCACCTGTGCTCCACGGCACACGACTGCTGCTAGATGTGGGGGATAGCCAGTCCCATAAAGACTCTCCTGATACTTCTGCTTAATACTCAAAGCAATGAGAAAGGCTGAATACAACTTTGGATCCACTTGACAATGAGATTTCTCTCCTTCAAAATTTTTTTAAAATAGTATCACCTCTGATTTCTGAGCAGAGCAAGAGAGCTGTAAAACACAGCACTGCAGAACACACCCGTGATCAAACACCACCTTGGGCACTCACTTCATGCTAGCAGAGCACCCTCTATTGCCCCCTGAGCACAGGGGCAACGGGTGCAAGCTGGAACACAGGAGGTTCCATGTAAGCAGAAGGAGAAACTCTCACAGTGAGGGTGACAGAACTGGGAGAGGCTGCCCAGAGAGGCTGTGGAGTCTCCTTCCCTGGAGACTTTCAACCCCACCTGGATCTGTTGCTGTGTGGGCTGCCCTGGGTGACCCTGCTCTGGCAGGGGGGTTGGACTTGATGATCTCCAGAGGTCCCTTCCAACCCTTGCCATTCTATGATTCTATGTCCCCAGCAGGTGACAGCTGACATATAAGTTGTATGGTGCTGGGAAACTTCCATCAGGATCTCTCCTTACCAAGGGTGCTCAGGAAGTATGGTTTTCATTGGTATTGTTATATGAACCAAGCTCAGGATCTTTTAAGTCTCCTTTTTTACTAATCTGGCACCAATATTTTTGGTTCCTCTAAGGAAGAGAGAAAAAGGTATTGCTTCTTTATGGGGGTTTTGGGGAAAGCAGGATGCTCTTACCTGGTTTTGCTAAAGAAAAATGATGGTACTCTGTGCCTGGGTAATTTTTTGCATGGTTTTGCTGGTAATGACTACATATGTCAGTACCAGAATAACCTAAATAGCAAATAACAAAGATCCGATTTTTTGTTCTTGATTCACACTTGTGCAATCCTGACAAATGTAGAATAGCTCATCCTCCCAAGGCACCATGAGCACGAATATATGATGGAATCAAATTCCCCTGTACTAGTCCCCAGCCTGAGGTAATCAAACAACATTTATATTTTATTTGTCCCATGTAGTTAGAGATCTTTCTTTTCAGTCTTTGTTTTTTCATTTCTACATGTCAAATATGAGTCTCTGTGATGTGCTGCTACCTCTTGAAATGTCTGAGGCACCTGATGGAGACAAAGTTAGTTTATCTGCCATTCTTCTTGACACGTACTAAGCTCTCTGTTGTTACTCTTCAGCACTGTGACTCTGCAATGAATCCAGACTACAATTACATTTCTGAGGCTAGACACTAAAACCATGGGAACCACTGCTGACACCTGCGAGCTACACATCTCCAGAGCTGGCTAGAACTGCAAGTCCAGATTAATACAGATTATTGTAATGCCTTCTCTTTGGATAACCTGCAATAGTCAGAAGAAGAGAACAATTTGGGTTTAAAGGGTAGGCAATGGAGAAAAGATTGCTTTGGGTAATTTTCCCTTGCAGTGCCAGTATGACCTGTGCTGCCCACTCTGTTGCAAGACTTCTTGCAGATAGCTTGCCTGATACCCACATGGAAGGCTGCTAATACCAGAACATTTGTATTCACAGATACAATAATGGATTAATAAAGCGTGTAAAATTGGATGAACTTCAGAGACTGATTTCTGCTCACCAACCTGAATGACCTCCAGACTGAACCTGGTTTGGACAGGTCTGTATGAGTAATTTGGCTCAGAAATGTCCTTCTGCACTCTTTGTGAGCTTCAGTTTGCGTTGCGGAGCGTTGAGGTTTCTCTTCCGAGGACAATAAACTGAAATATGTGGTCTGGGAGTGTACATAATGCACACCAGCAACAATTGGACATTCAGCCTGTGCAAGATAGTCTGAGGTAAAACCAAAATGAGTATATGATGGACATCAGGTCCAACTGTTTTGCTGTACGTGTTTGCTCCTACTTGAGTGCACTAGCTCCTCTCTGAACACTACACTAATAAACATTATTATGAGCAACATCATGTGCATCTTGATTCTTGCTGAATATGATTCTCACTGCAAGCACTCTGGGGATCTTTCATGGCTTTGGCTTTCCTTGTCCCATTCAGTGTTTTATGTAATAAGGAGATTCTGCTGCAAAATTAAACATATATATAAATATATTTTGCCAGAATACTTTCTCCCAGCTTCTTTGCCATATTCCTGTTATGCATTCACTCTCCAAAAGCATGAATCCTACAATATCCTCTTCCTGAATCTGGTAGCATTTATCTGAGTCTCTCTGTATCATTAATAGTTTTCACCTCTGTCACAAAGAAAAAAATTAGAGTCATTTGATAGGCTGGAAATCAAAATACCATTGAGTTTATATGGTACACTTGAGATTATATAGGAATTGTCTGAAGCAGACATCTCTTTCCCCAATGTCCATCTGACGTCCTGTCTTCTAAATCAGGCTTCAGATTCATGGTTCCTTGCCCATTTGTGGGACCTTTATTTTCTCAATAATTCAGATTCGTTGCTTCCAAAGCCTGTCACGCTGCGCTGGAATCAATCAGAGTGGACCTTCAGTCCACTGGTAATAATGAGAATCAACACCAGTCTAAATATACATGCTCAAGAGTCATCATGCTGGACTGGGACCAGGAAAAGCAGGAGTTTGTTTTGCCATGGAAGAGTTTTGGTTGGCAGGGGGTGCAGTGAATTTGGAAGTCATGAGAACTGAAATACAACCAGTGGGCACCCTCGAATGCTAGTCTTGTCCTAGAAGGAGCACTGTGCTTTACAGCAGCAGGAATGCAAGCCCGTGTTTGGCTGTGCGAGAGCTGTACATAAACCACCAACAGTAAGTCTAAGACGGGGCCTTATGCTCCTGTTCTTTCAGTTCTGTAAGATCACTAATGACCAGGTGAGGTTACTCTTTTTGTTGTGAAGAACATGCATCTACATCAGAGTGAACTGAGACCACCACATTCATTCCCTGTTGTATTTCTTGTCGATTTTTAGCCTGCATGTCAGGTTTTTTACTGGTATAAAGCCCTGCTAGTGTGGCAGTGAACATATGCTGTTAGTGTGCAATAATTGTCCTTTAGCTCCTTGTTGGCTGGATTTATTACCTAAAGTAATCATGCTGCAACAAAGGAAAAAGTAAATAAAATGTTTATGATCATGGCAAATCTTGTTTCTCCTTTAAATATTGAAAGACTTGAATGATCTCAATGGCCAAAAATTACCTCAAAATGTATGTGTGTGTGTTTACTTTGGCATGGCCAAGTTGATATGATTTTCACCATAAGCTTTCTCTGCAGCCAAAAATCACATCACGCAAGCCAAAGCAGATAACAGACACATATACTTCTGAGGTCATCATTGCCTGAATTATTGAACAGGGTTTTGCACCTCTTATGGGCAGGCATAGGGATGGAAGCTTGCCAATAGCATCTCTTTTTCCAGCACATACTATACCCAAACACACATATATTACAGCACTCTAAATGTAGTGAAATAAGGGTACTACTTCCCAAGATTTCATTCTTCTCCCTCGCCAGTAAAATACAAACAACAAATGTACCATTTGTCCTCTTCAACAACAACAACAAAAAAAGGAATATCTACAAGGCTATCCAAACTTTGACTCATCAGACATCATAGAGAAAACAAAATGGGTTTCAGGGTTATCCTTCTTTAACGTCTGTCAATATGAACATGAACGTCTCAAACCTGTTTTGAAAATCAACATTGTAGCTGCTTAAAGGTACACCTGATTTTTAAAAACACTGGAATTGTTTTTCCAGTATATGGGATGTAGGAAACAATGGCAAATTAACTGACTATAGAATTAATGTGTTCGATTTCTGAGCAGCAAACAGAGCCTGTTCCAGCAGGATGCTTAATTATGCTCCTAACTATAGACATAAGGGGTGAGAATTTTTTCTTTTTTAGTTTGCTGGCTGAATCAAAAGTTGTGTGTAGAAGATTTTGTGTCAACAGAAGACAATTTTCGGTCTTTTAACAATAGTTATTGATTGATTGTACATTTTTTGCTCTTCTACTTGACCTGAAAAAGGGAAGTTTGTTTCAGCATGATAAAGTTCACTTTTATTTTTTTAATCAACTTCAATGAAATTTTTGCAGTTGTTTTCAGTGAAATCATTTAGTTTGAAAATATTGTGCTAAAACAGGTTGGCTTTTTCTGACCCTTTCTTTTGTTTAAAACCTTGTGTGAATTTGGAGTAGTTTAGTCAGTCCCTGAGCATTCGCTGCATCTCAGAGCAAATTGTTCAGAAAATGCTCTCCCAGTCCTGGTTTTGAGAGTAAATAGCTTCACTAACACAAGTAGCATCAACCACATGTTAAAATAACTCCATCCTCTTCTATCAAACATATGTGAACCATATTTGGTTCACTCATCTGACAGGAGGAGACGATCAAAACTTCCAGGGGTTAGGTGCTGTGCATTAATTAAGTGTATACTGACTCGTAGCCCGGGTTACATTTCAGCACAACAAGCTCATTTTTGGAGAAACAGACCTTCCAACATGTCCCTAGCCCAGGACTGTCATCTTGCAACATCTTGCTGTACTTTTCTATCATTTGGTTGCTTAATAAAAGTGCTCTGCCCACCACTCTGGCAAAACCCCATTTCAACCTTGGCAATTCCCCTCTGAAACCTGCAACTGACCCTCCTCCCATGAACAACTATAAAAGACACAAACAAGAGGATTAAAATAAAAGGCTAATGAATATACACAATGTCACACCTGCCGCACTTGTGAATTATTGGTCTCTTAAACTTCTATAACCCAGAACCATCAGTGACACCCTTCATTTACCCTTAAGGCACTTGGCAGCTGCTTAAAAGGCTGTCTACGGCAGTTTGGTGGAAACAATAATAATACATTATAAATCAATGGAAATGAAGTTTTTGCAGCGATAATTTGATATGGATTTGCTAACATTTATATGAAATTCGATTCTGTTTGATTGCATCAGCATATGTTTCATTTCTTCAAGCGCTATTGATTTGGAAGGTTCTTTACCTATGTCTAAATTATTTCTGTTACAACTTTGCATTACTGTTTGGAAACAACCTCAATCGGCTGAAACCTTTTATTTAATTTTTAGCTTTTTAAAAATTTGGTTACTCGAGTAATGTGATCTCACTTGTATTTTTCAATTGACAAAAGCTACTAATACTCCCACATCTTCTAAATCATTTACCTGCTAAGACTTGTCTGTAATTAAGTATGTTGGCAAAACCACTAAAGAACGGGGTGGGGGGAAATATATAGGCATAACACTATAATGCCTAGAGTATTCATATCAAGGAACCAGCTCAAGGGTTTTGTGCTGAAATGGACGTTGCTAATGAAGATAGAGCAGTGATTACTTAATATGTTCAGGCTGGTAGCTGTGTCTCTGGACATATTCAGGTGCTGTGTGTACAACAGTGATGATAACCCCGAAAAGAGGTATTGTTGCAACTCCACTGATTTGCTATAAAAGTAGAAGCACAAAATAATCTCAAATGTGTTACTTTAATTGACTATAAAATGTATCTAAATAAATGACCTGATTTTGAGACCTCTACTGGGTTCCATCTACAGTTCTTGTCTTGTATTTTAAGTTTGGAAAGTTTCAATGTGTAGTGCATACCACATGCACTTGTCTGTGCATGGACTTGTTAGCTTAAACTTTTATTATTTTTGTGTGTGTATGGCATCGCTTCTCCCAAAATTTCACCACATTTCCATGGCTGTACCATTTGTGACACAAGTCCCTTAGACTTAAGTTGGGATGAGAAACCTAAATGAAATAATATTTTCCTCTGACTTACAAATATTGTCAAATTAGCAGAAACTGCTTTGGAAAACAGTAGATCCTGGCATGAACAAAACATTCTGCTTCTCAGTCAAAATGAATATATAGGGGGTTTTCAATTTTAATTACTTGGCTGCCATTTCTGTTTGTTTGTTTGTTTTTCTTAAATACATCAAAATAAAGCTTTCAGTAAAAAAAACCCTTGAGATGTAATTCACCTGAGAAGAATACTAATAATTTTGAAAGTAAATCACTTCAACGTACTGGTGCTTCATTCCTAGTTAACAACCCTGATAAAATGACAGAATCTTGTGATCTTTCATGAAAAAGGATTTCTGCCTTCCACACAGGTCAAAAATTGCTCCAGCCTGTGACTTGATAAAGCAGTAGTAGTTGCTGCATGTACCTTTTGGTATTCTAAGTGTCTTTTATTATCTCTAACTCTCGGGGTACTTTCCCTGCTTGGGTATCTCTGGCACCACTCTAGCAATATACAGACACATCCCAGGTTCAGTGTGTCTTTCTGGTGGAAAGCACAGCCATGACAACTGGCCTTTCCAACCAAAAAATCCTATGCAAAGCATGCAAGAGAGAGACACATTCCTGATTTAAACCACTGAAATAAATTAATCTCACTTGCTGTAACACAGTGGTCAGGGTTGGGGCTGCACGGTCCCTGGATCAGGAGCAGAACAGCCCAATGCAGTTTCCATCAGCTTAACTTGCCCATGTCTCTGGTATCTCCTGCTGTGTACACATACAAGTGTTAAATAGTCAACAGAGAAAGGGAAACCCAAAGAAACCCAGTGAAATGCTGGACAGCAGAAGTGAAGTATACTTGCTTAACCCTTTCACATTACAGGGGATTTAAAAGCTGCTAATGTTATAACTACAGTCTACTTTGTTGTATTTTCTAACTTCTGAGATGTTCTCAGCATGTAAAATGAAAATCTGAAAAGGAAAGTCTTCATCATGAGTCAGTTTGATTTCCTGCATCCCACTGATATGGTATTTACAATACTAAACTGTAAACTATCCTGCACTACATTAGAAACTGTTCTGGTAAGAAATAATAGATTCTTACTTCTCGTTTGTGGGTTTGTTTTCTTTAAAAAAAAAAAAAAAAAAAAAAAAAAAAAAAAAAGAAAAAGGAAAAACCTAGTTCTACCAAGTTTAAATTCAGTCTACATTTGAGCTACCACAGTCCTTTGCACATATTTCTTTTGCACAGAAATCACCATCAGCACAAGTCCAGGCAGCAGTGGTCCATCCTTACATTCCAGGTATGGTACCATTGGTCAACTAAGATTTCTTGCAATAGTGAATTTCTGGGGCATAGTCTGCCCACAGAAAGATGTGATGCTGTTCCTTACTGGTGTTTGCTTTGCACTGGTATTTCGGCCAGATTCACTGGAGATGCTTTGAAGAGAAAGCCAAATAAAGAATGCAACTTCTGTATTTCCAACTAGGACATGACTAAAGCAAATGACTGAAGTAATTAAACAAATTTGTGCTACATACATTAAAAAACATGGAAAGCCTGTCAATAGTTTATTTCTCCACACATATGCTTATCTGACATTTTTATTTCCAGGTCCTTCACAGGAATGGACAAGAGAGGCTTCATATTCCTGCTGGGTTCACTATGTCCATGCTCCAGCCTGACTTAAGGCTGTGCAAGATAACAGCCTTCTCCTTGTGAAGAAATGGGTAGAGAGAGTCTGTGGAGCCCCTCTGTCCCCAGGATGGCCTCTCCATCCATGGGGTGCATAAGGAAGAGTGTCTCCAGCAGGTCAAGGGAAGTTCTTCTCCCCCTCTACTCTGCCCCAGTGAGACCACATCTGGAGTATTGTGTCCAGTGCTGGGCTCCCCAGTTCAAGAGGGACAGGGAAATACCAGAGAGAGTCCAGTGGAGGCTACAAAGTTGATGAAGGGTCTGGAACACCTCTCTGTGCTGAGGAAAGGCTGAGAGCCCTGGGGCTGTTTAGCCTGGAGAAGAGAAGCCTGAGAGGGGATCTGATGA
>JANIJG010008278.1:13515-28219 GCA_024611175.1 Megaceryle torquata | reverse complement strand
GCCACAAACCTATAGTGACCCTCCCACTCTCACCACAGGGAAAGTAGCCTATTTCACGAGGCGTTCCTCACTGGCCCCAGAAAGCAGATCATTTCCAAATCAGGGTGCAAACAGTCTTTTCCTAGGGCAGAGACTGGGGACATTTCTCACAAAATCAAAATTATCTACCAATAGGTAAGACAAGTAATGAAGTAAGGCTCTGTGAGGCCTTCTTGTCCCTGCCTTATGACTGAGAAGCTCCTGCTAACTCATGAAGTAAAACTGAGAGGGGAAGCTGTGGTCTGGGAAGGAGTTTTGCATAGCAATGCATTTCTGCCTGATGATAATTTCCCTGTGGTGCAATGTCATCCTGGTGACAAGTTTCACAGAGTACTAGTGGGTCTCAGCAGCTCAAGACCAGTGTTCACAGCAAGCCACAAGCTGCAGAGTGAAACAGAGACAGCCTTCCTTCCTAGACCTATAACCACAGGCAAACACGAGCACTGACAGAGGGAAGGCAGGAGGAGAAGGGGAAGAAATTCTGCACAGCCCCACCCAGACAACACCTAAAATGGGGCACTCTAAACCAAGGCCTGTTCTAATCTCATACAACAGGTCCTACTGGGAAGCTTCTCTACAGCAGAAGGGGAGAGCTCCAAACCAGGTTAAGCAGGACTTCCTGCCAGCTCAGTATCTGCTGTAGAGATGACATATCTTTAGGAGCCAACAGCCCTTTATTCCTCCTATGGCTAAGCAAGGGCAGAGCGTGTTGGTCTGTTAAATACCTGTAGAGGTTGAAGGTACTGGGGTGGTGATGGTTGGCGTGGGTATGGGCGTGGTGGTAATTGTTGTTGTCTGCCTGAAGGTGGTAGTGGGTACTGATGTGCTGTGGGTGGTTGAAATCACAGTTGGTGTTGGATGGGGTGTAGTCTCGCAGGAAGTTTCATGCCACTCACAACAGTTTACCCTGATTTCATAATTATAGCAAAGTTGCCACGTAGTTACATCTTGTTCCTCATTTTTACAAATTAGTCCGTATGTGACATTGCACTCTACTTTCTGGCCAAGATCCTCTAAGCTCACATCAGGCTTATCTTTAGCTCTGCATTCAATTTTTTCAGGAGCTTCACATATTTTGTCTCCATGTTCCTTTCTTATTTCTTCATAAGTTTCATAGTCACCACCATCTTCTTCAGGTTTGCTAACATCAAACCACTCAGTCCACTCACAGATTAATTCGTAGCATGGAGCTGCAAGAAAAGACAGAGATTCATCATCTGAGCTTAGAGACAACATTCCAAGAAGATGAATTTCATATTCTATTCCATTAAGGACTAGAGCAATACATTGCAACTTGTCATTTTTCCAAGAGAAAAGAGTTCTAAAATTGGTTCTGTATCACCAGGTTTTTTCAAAAGGAGGCTTCACATCAAAATAGAATTAGAAGCTGAAGCCTTTCAAGGTCTTTCTTCTCTCTATACTTATGACATATTTGCAATTTTAAAAAATTGTTTATTTTTCTTGTAAAAATATTTTTCTGCAGTGGATGTTTTTAATTTACTTTTACTTTAAATGTTCCTTTGACATCTTTTAACAATTTCATTTTCTATTTAAAACTTACTTGTAGATGCTGGAGATCTTGTAGGAGTAACTGAAATGGGGAAAAAAAAAAGAAAAGAAAAAACAAACTTTATATCATCTGCAATCTTTAGAAGAAAATATAATAGTAGTTTAAAATATCCTAATTGTATTTTTTTTTGCTGAGACTACTGAGACAATTTCTACTATCCCAGCAGGATACTGAGACGCTAAAACATTTTCCAAGAATGCACCCTGTAGATTTATAGTCACAATTTCTTCCATGAGAAGAAAATCAACTCAAAGTGTTAAAAATATTTCTTAGCTCAGTGTGGTAAAACTATTCATTAGTATCACTCTACCCATGCCAGCTATAAGCCCATATACTTGTACATTCTATCTTTTAAACATTTTTCTTTAAGAAAATAATTTTTAGATGTGCATCTCTGTTGAAGATTTACCTGTGGTGGTGGTGGTAGGAGTAGCGGTAGGAATACTGGTAGGCGTGTAGATTGAAGTGGTTGTGGGTGAAGTAGACATTGGACAAGGGTAAGTACCTCCAACAGCTAGAGAACCATTTTCAGCACAAATGTATGTTATACATATTTCGCCTTCTTGTACAGTTGTCACAATTTCACCCACTTTATAACTCGTTCCATTGATGACACAAGGACACCCTGCAAGAAAGAGCTTTATTGTGTCATTTTTCTACTACCAGGCAAGACACAAAGGCAAAATACTTATGGACTAGTAATAAGCATTTACATAAGTCATGCATGCTCCTTTCAGAGCTATACCTGCAGCTTAAATCTAATATGTCACACTAATTTATCTTTACATTTAGAGGAACACTAAAACATATTTAATAAAGCCATGCATAAAACACTTGGAAGAACAGACTTACAAAACAGGTTTTAAAATGTTCCAAGAGAAATAACAACTGCCATTTACTATTTGACACTTTTCCATAATGCTACATGTTCTGGGAGTAAAACTCAGGTAGTGAAATACATTAGTTTGTATATGGGACATGGGGAGAAACAATAAAGGGACATGAGACAAAGGTTGAACAAGAAATACTAACAGCAAGGGTCAGCAAAGGTGTTGCATAATTTTCTTTGGCCACAACTTACACTGGAAAGAATTACTCCGAATCAGTACTAGGTCTTTTCTAGAGACAAACAGCAGTTCTATGCCTTTTTTTTTTTTTTTTATTATTCATTGAAAAACCCAAACGTTACTTACCTGGGAGTGGTGTGCACTCTATGGATCCAGGGGGGACACAGACACTAAAAGCAAAATTTTCAAAGATTAAAACATTGCAGATGTTTTATGGCACCTGTTAGGAGAGCCAAAAGCACAGAAACCTAGAGAATTGTCACTTGATCCTCCTACATACTAAAGGATATTATTCTGGGTTTAGTATTTTCCAATACTACCTATCATTATTTCATTCAAACTAAGTAATCTCTTTCATTCTTTAAGTACATCACCTTAAAACTATCACGAACCGCTTTGCGTTGCATTAATTAAATGATAACAACTGTTTTTCAGAGCAGTAAACTTCTAGCTAGATCATGGTTTTTTGTCGTCTCTGGTCACCACGTGCACAGATGTCAGTACTCTCATTAGCAAGGCCTAGGAATGAGCAGTTTGGACTCAACTGTCTCTTTCAGGGCTACTACAAATTTCAGATTGCAGTGATTTTGAAATCCCAGTTTTAGGTGCGAACACAAGGCAGAGTAGCCTCTCAAAGAGCCATGAGAGTCAAAAGGTTGGTCTAGAGACACGCCCAGGTTTCATGCCATTTATGACACTTTCAAGAATATATTTGATGAATTTGCTAATACTCTTATTATAATGACACTATGGACCTAAAATGTGGATTAGTAAGAGTTTGAAAAACTATGAATGAAAAGCTTAAAATCTACACATATTGTAAGCTCAGCATTTTTTGGAGTTTACATCTCAACTGGAATGAACAGCAATGCTTGTCTGATTTGTACAGGTAAATGCTAGAATATACTATCACTTCAAGTTGCAAATCTACTTGCTTGAAGCCCACTAAATAAGCGAGGGGCCCAGCATACATTAATTCTTTCCTGAATTACTGCAAATGGTTTTGCATTTTTTAGATACCATTTTGTACAATTCTCTTCTGTGGTTGTTTCATTCCAAAGAGGAATATAAGTCCCATTGATGTAACAGCCACATTCATCTCCGCGCACACATTCTTTTGTATCTTCATTATAAACAGGCTTGTCCTCGGGGCATCTGGGGTAGCAACCTGTTGATTACAAGTTGAACAGTCATGAAGGATGAAGACAGTGTCTAAAGAGTTAACTCAATGACAGGACACTGTCTGAAGGTAAATGATTCTCACTGAATCAAGCACAGTGAAAGGAATTGAAAATTTGCAATTCAGATTAAATCTTGGACAACTAATCTTTCCAGAAGACTTCAATCAAACAATTCTCATTGATAATATTGGGTGAGGAGGATTAAATAAGAGTTTAGTCACAAAAACTAAGGAAGTTGGTTTTTCCTACTTCAAGATCTTGGAGAAACTCCTAATTTATATTAATTACTATGGGCAGCTAGTAATTATAAGTCAAAGAAATATCTCCATTAGGTATATAACAACCTGCCTTCTGACACTTTCCGAATCTTTCTAATGTAAGACAACCTATTTCAAAACATGGAGTTAATTTTTTAACATAGAATTTATATATATGCATAAAAAAAAATAATTTCTTTTTGTTTTGTTACTAGCAGTTCAAGGATTAAAATAGCAGAGTCAATCTCTGGCAATTCTTTCCAATCCCTACACTGGAGATCACTGTCTCCAGTCCAGAACAAAAAGACTGTGTAGCCAATAAGTTCCTGTTTTCTTCAACTTTATCATGTGATAAAAGAGAAGATATTTCTGAAACTGTTCACATTCTTGGATCATTGCAGTCCCCATAATATGAAATTTCTTTTCACTTATCAAGCTTCCACCTACTAATACCACATTTACAAATTAAATACACTAAAAAAGGAGGCAGCCCCTGGTAGCTCTCTGACAGTATTTTATGCTTTCCATTAATTATCCAATATATAGCTGCATCAGTGTGTCTGATATCAAAGATATTTTCCATTGTAAAGATAGGAGAATTCTGCACATTAATCAAGTCAAGATGGATCTGATGTGTAAAGAATGATAAGGTTAAAAATCTCCAACTATCAGTAACTTGCTGGTTTTTTCATGTAAAATGATTTTCTTCTCTTTAAAAGCCCTTAGGATGCGATGCAAAATAACAATGGCATAATAATCTTACATGTTTCAGAATATTACCCAAGCAGAGACCTAATTTTACAGCTGAGAGCAATGCTATCACCCACTGATGTTAATAAAGAATAAATTACATTATAGGAAATATTTTTGTAATACTGGAGACAAATTCAACATAACAGATATAGGAGCATCTTATCAAGCTGACTGACTATTCCATATTCACTAAATGATAACTGGACAAAGTTATATGAAATAAAATACAAAAGTGGCAAAGAATTTATTACCTTCCAGGTATGGTACTGTAAAGTTGGTGTCGACATTATTAATCATCCTGCAGGTTGTGATATTACTGCCACAAGGTTCATAGTGCCAGTCACACTCATTACGAGGGTTATAGTAGTCACAAAATATTGCTGATGAGAAAAAAAGAAAAGAGAAGTTGATTAAAAACAAGGTTATCAGGATGTAGTTCTGATCAGGTCTTTAAAGGTACAAGGTAAATGAATCTACATGTTAAGGAAGAAAACTTTGTCTTGAGGTATAGGACCTGGACTTTATTCTACTATACTTAAACATAGGGTACATCAAAATTTGGGGTCAAAACTCTGAGGCCAAAGATTCTCAAGCCACAGGCTGAAATGATTTGATTCAAATCACACACACACACACACACACACAAATTATCCAGGAATTCCCCCCACAAAAATTTACAGAATTAGTCTTGATTTTAACTTAAAATTAAGGGTAAATTTTTGAGAGCATTTTGTCTTCCCTACATACTAGCAAGCTCCTGAAAATTCTTGCAGTATATTCAAAATGGTTCTACCACATAGGCTGAGAGTCACCTCCAGCAGGCCAAGATCAAGAATGTAAGACATTATGGATACAACTTAAAACAGAATTCAGCTTAGATGACTATGGACAGAGGAAGGAGCTTTTATAAACTTATATATCAGAGCTGACTGAAGCTTAGAACTAGTGTTTCACTGACTTCTTGCACTTAAAATCTACAACTAGCCTTAATTCTGAATCAGAATGAATTTTTTAAATTAAAAAAAACCAACCCAACATTTCTGTCACTTAGAATGTTAACATTTTGATTTGAGCACTTTATGGAGAAATGTTAATTTTAATATTATTTTACATTCTTTTATGATGTACTGGTATAAGCACTAGCACCACTAATGGGTGCTGCTTCATTTACTCAATACCAACTAGGTTCATTTACACAGAAGTACTTCCATACACTTCTACTAAAATCAAATTCTCAGTAATTTGAAAAAATGAGAGTATAAAGATATCAGGAGTTGCAGTTCATCAATTATGTGGCAAAATGGAAGGCTGACATGAAATCTAGCCTTAATACAACAACAACAAAAAAGAGAAAAAAGAATGGGAAGAAAAGAGGAAAAAGATAGGGGGAAAAAAAAAAAAAAAGAAGAACAGGAAAAAAATAGAAAATACACAAATTATTTATTTGATCATCTTTCTGACCACAGGCAGAAAGACAGAGTTGAGTTGAACTGCTACTCACGGCATATATCAGGAGTTCTCCAGAAAACACAAGCTTCATTCTTGATACATTCTTGAGCATATGCAGCTACTGCAGAACAGAAGCACTCACAATCTCCACCACTGTCACAAGAGCAGGCATCGTGAACACAAGCTTCAAAGAAAGGCTTTGGGTCCACCTGTTGGGGAATGAAATGATGCCCCAGTTCATCTACAGATTAGTTTTCAAACTAGTAAACTTGAGAGATATCTTGAGATATGGGAAGTGAGCTGAGCAGGAACGAGACAGTTTCTAAGAATTACTGAATCATAAACAAACATTAGAGGCTTAAAATAGCTTCATGTACTTTGGATAATAATAGACTTGAAGTAATCTAGTGCCTTCATAATTTGCTATGACTGAAAAAAATAAAATAAGAGTCATTGGCAGTGCCCCCACATTTTCTAAGAGTTCCATTACACTGCTCTCAAACCCAGGTTGGATTGATGCCAATGAAATCTCTTTCAACAAGCTTTCCCAACCAAGTGGTAATCACCATCAGGAAGGATGCTCTACACAGCAAATATGAAACAGAGAATTTTGTGCTTGTCAGGTTTTGAAGTTTATCCAGTGACACATTAGGAAAACATTTCCATTTTTTTGCTTGGGACTGCAAGAGGAGCAACTTAAACTGGATTTTATGTGCCAAAGGAATCAACATAGAAATGCTATATATTAATTGAATTACTAGTTCTTTGTGACTTTTCCACTGTGAGTTAAGAACAAACTGTTGTTACCATTACAATGCTTCAGGAAAGAGACAAGAAATAGAGAGGAATGCTGGTTTTGCTTGTGCTCCAGAAGGTGTGGGCCTGATGTAGTGCAGGCTATGACAACTTGGAGGCACAGTACCAACAGCCAAGCCTGTCTGAACTGTGCAATGTCAGTGGTTTCCAAGATCCCTTCTGGGGTTTGAGTACTCAAGAGAGCAGTGGCATCTCTTCAACAGCCACCTTTCAAGCATAGAATTTCTGTCAGAAGATGAGGCTGATGACTGCAAAGCCTCTCAGAACTTACAGTACTGACTGTCTCTCAATGAGAGATGGTGCAGCTGCTCCACACAGACCTGTTCAGGTGAGATTTATGACACTAACTTGCACAGAAGTGGTGAAATGGTGGCGATGAATATGGGCTTGTGTAGCCAGGGATGCTACCACTACTGACACAACCCTGTTGCCACAAATACTCAAACCACTTCGACTAAGACTAGCTGAAATGTGGTGGTACCTATATCTGTACTGAAGATTTAATTGCAGATTACTCTATTTAACCATCTCTTCATTTCTGCTGGACTCTCTGCATCTGCAGTACCAGAAATGCATTGTGCTGTCCCATCATTTACTGCCTTCTACAAACCTTGGAGTGACAAATTTTGAAGACAACACTCTGGATGATGTTGCATTCTTTCTCTGCCCAGGACTTCCGATGTGGTTTCATCTCACAAGGCTTAATCTCTTGTGTGACATCAGGGCACGTGGGAGACTGTTTCCAGGAATTCCCAAACTGCAGAGCATTAGTCTCCTGCAGCCCACTCCTTGTTGTAAAGTCATTATTGGACTTGTCATCAAAGTTGCCACACAGACCACACACTTTGCCCTGGAAAAGAAAATTAACATATGACAGCTTTTAAATATGCATACCATGGAGGTGAGAAACAGGCTCCAAGTAAGGGTAAAATGTTAACATTAAAAATAACAATTGACTCTCTGTGTAATCGATGTATTTTCATGTTTACTTCCAAATCATTTGACAGAAATTAAACCTTTATTTGTCTGGAAAAAAAAAAAAAAAAAAAAAAGACAAGGACTCATTATCTCAAAAAGAAAAAGTTAGCAACTTCCCCATAGTTTTTGGTAGTATTACTTAAGGTGCCCCCTCAAGCAACAGTATGGCCCTGCTTATGCAACCCTGCACCTCCTCATGCAGCCCAGTAAATTCAGTACTCTACAATTCAGCACACCAATTTTCAAAAATCAGAATTGTATCTGTGCATTGCAGAAGGAGTTTTATTTTAACTCAGGGATGAGATTCCATGCAGGTTTCCAAGTACAGTCAGTTTGCATCCCCTAAATTCCTTTGGATGCTTGTCTCTTATTATTTACAAAGTCAGAATGCCTTAGATTTTTCTTCTATTGCCATCATATGCAGTGCATCCTCTGCAAGGCATTGGGAGGAAATCTAAGAACTCCATTAGCACCTATCCAGCTGTGACAGTGATAACCCAAGCTAATCATCAATGTGCAGAGGATATAGGAATTAAACATGGAGTCAGAATAAAAGATTGTTTAGGTTTCCTTATCTCATATATCTATTAATGCTACAACTATCAGAAAAAGATAGAGAGGTCCTAACTTTGTAATCGGGGGTCAGCTTGATGAAGACAGTGGTCTTCTTATCCCAGATAAGCATCAGACCATTGCTGGTCTCAATGACGAGGTAGAGGCCTACTGTCCTGTTCCCATAATGGATATCATCACCAATGTGACGCTGCGTTTCTTTATAATCTTTGTTCTCCAGTTTCAGTTCAGTTTTCTGGAAAGACAAAAAGAGAAATATTCCAACATCAAAGTTTATGAGAAAACAAAAGTATAGACACTTGTAACAATACAACTAATTCTGAAGAGTCTGGGATGACTTTCCAAGATGAGAGAAAGTGGTGTAACATGTTTTGCCCAGGGAGGTGGTTGAGGCCCCATCCCTGGAGACATTCAAGGTGGGGCTGGACAGAACTCAGCAGGGGGGTTGGACTAGATGACCTCTAGAGGTCCCTTCCAACCCAGACATTTTTATGTTTCTATGGGTTTTTTGAGAGAGGTTTCAGCACCTGAAAAAGTACACCTTTACAGATTAATTTGATGGGGCCTCTAACCTTTAATTATTATAGCTGCTTTTAGGGATAGAGCTTTGGAGCATTACTTTTTTTTGGTAATACTTTACTATCAATAGATATGCACTGAGTATCATTACTCACCCCGAGAAACATCTTAATAGTCTTTGAGCAGGTGACTCCTGTAGTTCCACAAGGGACATTCTCTGTGATGATACTGAAGGAGCCACTGGAGTTCTTGTCACCACAATAATCCTGTTGAAAATGGAAAAATGAGCATAAGAAAATTAAGTAGAATATTTAATTTTTAGTTCAATCTTATAATCATCCCGATCATTTAAATCTCCACAATATATGAATCATTAGTGCTGCTTCATATGTGAAATCCTACATACATGTTTTTACAGATTCATGGACAGACACACATACATCTCTGCATACATATAAACAGTTATTAGAGTCTCATGTGAGGCAAAATCTGGGAAACAAGTGGGACAATCAAACAAAATGAGGAATATATCTTTCAATATAAGGATCTTTGTTCTGTAAGGTTAGAATGTTGATGTTTCACAGCCAATAGTGAGCTGTTAGCTCTCACTATCAAATAGTCCTCTTACATATAATTTATGATGACCGAATCAGGAAAAACTACATACAGGTTGCCTTCACTGAAAATACAGAATTTATCTTGGCAGAATAAGTAACACCTCAGGAAGAGGCATGGCAGGCAATAAGACAAAACCAGAGAGGAAAGTAGATCTTCAAGGCAATCAGATGCCATTTCAGGCCTCCCAATAAGCATTACCTGAGTAGCCACATATTCACAATGCCCATCAAAGTCATAGAATTTTCCATCAAAGGTGATATAATGGCCACTTCCATATATCGTGCAAGTCCCATAGCACACGTATTCGGTGCAGCTCCAAAACCCTTTTTGGCAGGTACTAGAAGAGAGCAGAGGAGTTGAATTTTCAGATCTCACCAAGATGGTGCTTGTTGGAAAGGTGCAGCACAAACCAAGCAGCTACCCAATACAACATGATAATGTGCACAGTACCCACGTCAGTGTTAAGAGTGTCTTAAGTCTCAATTTCAATATTTTAGCCTGATTTTAAGTCTGTAACATGATTTTTAAATCTGGCCAGCTGCATGTTTTAGATCTGATAACATTCTGTTTAACAAATGAGTTCACTTTTTCCCCAATAATAGATGCCTACAGAAAATAAAGGTAGCTGTTATCCCAGTATTTCAGCACAATCTGTATTTCTTCAGACAGCAAAAAGTACACCTGAAAATAAAGGTTTATACTTGCAGCTCTTGCAGGCACTGTAAACATAAGCCTAGACATTGAATCATAGAATGGTAGGGGCTGGAAGGCACCTTTGGAGATCATCAAGTCCAACCATCCTGACAGACCATGACATGACAATTTACCTCATATATTATAGAAGTGAGTACAAAATTACAGCGTACCAGGTGTTGCAGTCCACTTTTATCTTCTGTCCAGAAGAATACCACTGGTTGTTATGAATGCATGGACAGTCCTTCTTCTCGACACAGCCCCCTTGCCCATCATCATATAGGCCTTCAGGGCATACACAGCCTGAGACACACTCTTCCTGGAACTAAGGAATAGAATAAGAAGTTGTTACTTTATGAAAAATCACTTTAATTCCACTTCTTCATAAAGCACTCTGGTAAAAAAATGCATTTATAACCCTATATTTCTAATATTGAATAGGTTTCTAAGGTTTTTCTTTTCTTTTTTGATTGTCTAAGAATTGAAATCGGATTTCAATTGGAAGGTACAACTCTACTGAGGACACAGTAAAACGAAAAAGGAGAGAGAAACCATAAAGGGAATCATCATGAAATGGGCAACAGAGCAAGATCACTGGGGAGAAAAGAAAGGAAGATTAAACCCAAGTGAAATGAACCGTTCATTACAGATGCATTTTCTGTGTCATTTAAAGAACACAGACTAAAGAAAACATGGCACAGAGAAAAAACTGAATACATACAACATCGGGCGTATGGCAGCTGAGTTGTACAGGTGTTCGTGAGGTCCACTTCGGGGATGCATTGCAGTCAAAGTACGTCTTGTTGGAAGAACATTCTGTTACACCTGAAAGGTACTTTCTTGGTTTAGATGACTCAAGAAAAGGCAAAAGCAATGTATGAGAAAGATGGCAGCTACTGAGAAAAAAATCTCAGGGTAAGTCTCCTCTTACAAAAAAAAGAGAGTCATTGAAGACAGAACACTGAAAATAGGTAAGAGTGTCACATAAAAAGAAGAAAAAAACCCCCAACAAATAAACAAAACAAATACATGGAGAATTCAAATGGAAAGTGTAGGTTTGGCTTTGGAGGTTGAGTTATGCTTTTTAGTTTCTTATAGTTTATAGGCTGTCTCTTACCTTTCATTCTTATTTTCACTGAAGTACACTGGACCTTTGCATTTCGGCAAACACTAGAAAAGAAAGGAAATAGAAATTAGAAAGAAAAGTAAACTCAGTGTCTTCAATTTAAACCTAAGGATTTTTTTATATTAATTTAAGAGTATTTATCAGAGACATGCTGCATAATTTCTACTGGTATTTTAAGATGAACTTTATTAAATGTTTCACTTGCAGAAAAAGTGTAGCAAGATTTTTGGCATAATGCACAGAAAGGTTATGTTTTAGGGAATGAGAGCTATTCAACTAATCCTTAACACTATGCTTTCTGATGACTCAGAAACCAGGCAATAAGGAAACAGCAATGATATTCAATCAAAGCCTTCATTTGGATACACAGTGTATTTTTATGCCTATTCAACTTATATGCTGCTAATTTATTAGCCTGTATGCTATGCATGATGAGAGAAGGAAGTATTTCACAGTGACTCATATAGCAAACAGTTGTCAGAGTTCATGATAAAAAAAATACCAGAATCATGAAAGCTGCTTGCAAAAGCCTATGCTGCAGTAAATACATATCAAGGGCACCTTCCTCCAGTGGATGACACAAGGAATTTGCCTCAGACAGAAAAGGAAACAGAACTGCTATAATGATGACAGTATTAACATTATACCTGGCTTTTTAACTTCCTTTTTAAAAAAAAAAAAAAAATAATTCAAAAAGCCCTATTTATTTGCTGGTCAGCTCCAGAGCAACGTTCATCTCTGAAGGCTGGTACTCACTCCTCCAAAGAAAGCTGCACTTCTCAAGTATTAATAAATTACATTGCAACAGGTGGTTTTCACAGCATGCAAAACGTATTACAAATGTTCATTGAAGCACCAAAGAAAAAGCTAAGCATCTTACACCTCATGAGAAAACATCCAAAAGGACTTTTACCCCCACAAAAAAAAAAAAAAAAAAAAAAAGGAAAACAAAAAAAAAAGAAAAGAAGCCTCAATAAAACATACCAGCGTTCTCCATCTTTTGTGACATATTCTCCAGGTTCCAGATATGATCCCTTGTAATAACAGGGGCACTTGGAGACGGGCACACAGGTATCCTGGTTATCCAGGTACGTATTATACGGGCAGCCACAGCCATCCATGGGAGCAAAGTCTTGCAGGCAATGCTTTTCACCATCAGCAAGGGAACGGCAGGTTTGCTGGCACATTGTGAGATTGTAAAGGAAGATTTGATTTCCCGGGCAGGAAGACACTTCGCTAGCTGGAGGGAAATAAACAAACTGGTAAACAAGGGATGCAGGATGGACAATTTAACCTTGATGTTTCTGATTTGGCTTCTTTGGCTGTGCAGCATGGAATGGTAAAAATACTTCCTCAGAATTTATTAAAGTACAAAAATATCCTAAATCACAAGTAATGGTAACCTAACTTTGTTCACCGGTTGAAGACTTCCTTTTAACTGCTACTAATAGTCTCTACTTTCATATCAATATTTGTTTCACCTACTGCTAGTCAGAAAGAGAGCACAATATAATAAACTAGTCTCAACAATACTGTACTGATGATGAAAAGCAATCACAATGATAAGCAAAGACCCTGATAAGAAAATACAGTGTAAAAGCCATGATGGCTGAGATTCCGTCAGTCAAAGATAGAAACAACATTTTTATTTAAATTGGGGCAAGAAAGTGAAAGATACTGCTTTCTACTTTTAAATACATCATGAAGAATTGGCAGCTCAAGACTGTAACACATTAGTAAACATTTTAAGCATTAAGCATCTCTTAAGTCCATTAGATTTTTCCAAAATATTCCAAATACCTTAACACTGAGATGACTGACAACCAAATTCAGAGAGAACCCTCTCATTTTCTTGTGGCAAATTAATTCCCTGGGGATTACAGTTCCACTACTTACTGCAGATATTATTTCTCCAGCCTCCCAGTATGATCCCTTTGAAAGCACAGGCTCTTGAGTAAGAGGACAGTACAGCACACAAACATTCTTCATTGTCTTCACAGAGGCAGGTGTCATATTTACATTTCTGAAAAAAAAAACCAAAAGGGTCAGTAAGCCCACAGGAAAACAGTGGGCAAGTCCAAGGCAGTTACTATGAAGTACCTGTCCTCCTCCTGATCTTGTTCTTATTAATTCCCATGATCAGAGAACAATGGAAGGAATGGACAAAGACCAGAGACTGAAAGTACTGCTTTATTTCATACACAATGAAAATGTTTGGATGTTTATCCTAACCTAAGCCAAGCCTCTTAAGCCTTTAAGAGGTAGCCAGCTTCCTAACAACACCTTTATTAAAGGATTTTGATACCATTCTTTCTCAGTTATATGAAACTGAGAAAGTTTCTAACTTTTAGAAATTCCAAAGTCCATAAAAATTCAAAATCATAATGGCAAATTATTAACCAGATCTGTGAAGATCTTCACAATATTTGAGCTCAGACTGAGTTCCAGGGATGAGCAAAGACAGGAATGTCTTCATTTTTGCTCAGGTAAGCCTCACTGCTCAACAGTGATGAGCACAAAAGAAAAAGAATCCATGGAGATTGAGCTATGAAAATTATCTGATGTTACATTCCATTGAATACAGGAAATTTAATAAATGTTTACTCCCCTCCCCACCCCCCCTGTACTTAATAACAACTAATGTGTAAGGGTACACTTGAACTTTCTGTGCACACTTCTATCTCTTGAATCTTCTTTCCAAGATCAGGATGAATGGGGCTTTGAGTAACCCGGTCTAGTGGGAGGTGTCCCTGCCCATGGCAGAGGGGTTGGAACTAGATGATCTTTAGGTCCCTTCCAGCCCAAACCATTTAATGATTCTGTGGTTCTTTCTAGTTCAAATATTCAATCCAATAAAAATGTACATTAAATACAAAGCATAATAAAACAGAACAAATTTGCCTTTTTCTGCAGCCTACCTCCAAAAGAATCTCACCACAGGAGATTCTTTGGATACATGCTGTGCTGCCTCAGTTAATCACAGAATTATCAGGGTTGGAAAGGACCTTAAAGATCATCTAGTTCCAACCCCCCTGCCAATGGCAGGGACACCTCCCACTAGAGCA
>JANIJG010008278.1:0-13415 GCA_024611175.1 Megaceryle torquata | reverse complement strand
AGAGCCCCATCCAGCCTGGTCTTAAAAACTTCCAAGGATGGGGCCTCCACCACCTCTCTGGGCAACCTGTTCCACTGCAAAAGCTTCACCAGCTTTTAGGGGCAAACCACTCAGTAACGTCCCAAAGGTTTGAACAGTGATAAATGTCTATAGTCATCTGTCTGAAATAAAGGAGTACTGAAAACAATGCAGGTTTACAATACCTTGTAGTATTCTGAAGGATCAATGGCTACGTGACATCTTGCAAAAGGACCCTCTGGATTTTTCAGCAAAGAACACCAATGCTCAGCGTAATTTGCTGGGGGAAAAAAAAGGGGGGAGAAAAATTAAATTCTATCATTCAATTCATTACATTCACTTATCTTTGTGTGTCACGTCTAGTCACGTTGTCATGTAAATTCAATCATACAAATTGAGAGAACCGTAGACACTCTGGGGACTGGAGAAACTACATGCAATCACTGCACATACATTTTCAGTCTCTGCTTCAGTTATGTAACAGTAGACATGCAATCATAAAATCAAAATTTGCATCTTACTGCAGCTATTCTACATGGAATTGTGACAGCCCCTTCTGTTTGGGAACCTAAAGCTAAGTTAAACATAGGGACAAATAATACTAGGAAATACAAGCTGCCTTTGCAGATAATATAAATTAATGATCCTGCTTCCTTATATTCCAGCTCAGGATTCCTCTGCAATCCCTCCCTAAGCTTTCACTTCACTTTGATGGGAAATCAGCGCTCGTATGCATATATTGTCTGAAATTAATAATTAATTGACAGTCCTCTGATAGAAACTTCACTGCCACAGTACAAGTCTTAGAAGCCTGTTGCAGTAATATACAGCAAACACTGCTCATTCTGACAGAAACCAACCATCTGATTTATCAGTGTGCTTACCACTCTCAATGCTGAGGCTGCAGGGGTCTTCCAGCTTCTCTACCTGGTCTTTACAGGTGGACTGAGCTTTCCATGTGTTAGCAAAGGCAGATCCTGTTGCTTCTACCAGCCCACTGGCTGTTTTAAAGTCATCACCTTCAATTCCATTAAAGTTTCCACAAAGACCTATTGGAAAAGAAGGTAAAAATTTTACCTAATTATTCCTTGTTCTCTTTCTAAAAGGTGAACCAATCACAAACATTAGAAACAGAAGTTCATACAGCTGATTATTCTACCTCAATATTAATGCATAATGTAAGTAGTGAAGATTTAGAAGTCCTACTTTAAATTTAGAACCTCTCGAGAAGAAGAATCTTCATGATTATGCCTTCATCTCTGCCTCAGGAGTTCAATGCCCTATCCTGTATTTTGTTTGTTTTTCCGATGATATTCAAATCACAGAACACACATAAACCTGGTTTTGTGGATAATTAAAAATTAAACTGAATACAAAAGGAAGGAATACTCTCAGAAACAATCATGTACTGGCACTGGAGTGATAGGTCATTTCAGTATGAATCAAAAACACATTTCTAGGTTTCTTCAGTTAGCTAGCTTTTAATGTTGTGTTTTCTCCTATTAGTTTCCTCCTCTTTCATCAATTAGTAGCACAAATTATCACTCTCATAAAGAATACATGACTGAAGAGTCCTGCTGTGGAACAGCATGGCTTTGCTTCCGTTCAAATAGACACTTGCCTTGAAGTTTTCCTTTAACTGATTGATCAGCAGTCACAAACAGCTGCATGATGGGAAACAACTGGATTTGCAGCTGAAGCCCAAAAGAAGTTTGTACCGCAAGGTAGTAGGAAGATGGCTTGAATACTGAGAAGCTGGCTGAAAGATAAAACAGGAACTGTGCAGTTAACACACACACACAATTTCGAAGCCAGACTTGGAAAGTGCTAAATACCCCTCTTTATAGGCAGGTTATCTGCTTTAAATCAAAGCCATGACAATTCATCTTTCTCAAGCTATATGCTAAAGTATATTCAATATGTATGAAAAAAAGGGAAGGGACATTTTTTTCCATTATCTGCTGTATACAGAGTCAGTCTGCCCATGAAATTCCCAGTCATGTCTATTAAATCACATTCAGTTCTTCCAAATCTTAACAAATTTCATATGCTTCTCTTCCACTTTTGCATCTGAAAAAATACACCCTAAGATGAAAAGTCAGGTGAGTGACACATGCTGCACAAGGCTACATCCCTTACCTGACACATGGGGCACGTTCACTGTCATCTCGTTCATTAACACACTGCCATCTGATCTGAAAACCACCACCTGAAAAACAACAAATAGAATCAGTACAGGAAAGGAACTAATAAAAATAAAAGAGGGGAGACATTTTTCACATTTAGACTGTGACTAGAATCTTTGAAATGAAGAATCTGTTTTCCTATTCCCTACAAAAGCACATGTCACAGCTTCACTGTAATGGTTTAATATGCTTCTGGCATGGTAAGAAAGCAGTTTGTTAGATTTCCTTATAAAATGCCAGTTTGTACATACAGAAACATAAAAAGATGGGTTTCTAAATTGATTTGGTTTTGTTCTAGTTATGCTGACAAGGACAGGGAAGATCAGAAACACAGGAGGAAAATACGTGTACATGTATGAAAAATTATGTATAAATATAGTCTAGATACTTCCACAACTAAACACAACACTGAAGTGAAGGAAAATGTAAATATTAAAGAAGCTTGGATTGTATTAACATTCAAAAATGGGATCTCTTCTATAAAATCTAGATCTATGAAATTATATCTAAATAAAGTAAAACACTATAAGGAAAGGAAGAATGGTATTCTAACTTCCAGACAGTCTGGAATACCGTGAAAACAGTCATATAGCACAAAGAAGGGAAGAGAGGGAAATATCAGCTTATTTGTATCTCATCTTTTGCTCAGTTTAGGTCTATTTTGAGTTCTTGAGACAGAAGCCTGAGTTGTTTTTAAGCCTCAGGTGCTTCCTCTATCCACAAAAGTAATGCAGAATTAGTTACTGTTGCACAGCAAAGGAAACATGCTAATTTTCAACATATCGAGCAGAACCCACAGAACACTTACATTCTTTTTGTGATCTGTTAACAGCACAAGGGACTTCAAACAGGTCTGCCTGTCTGTGGAGCCACAGGAAGCCAGCTCTGCCAGAAGAGCATAACTGTCATGTCCAGTATCCTATAATCACAGGGAAATAAATGTCCATTAGTTCAATCAAAAAATCTCACAAGACAATTCCCAAAACAAAGACTAAAGTCATGTTATGGTAGCAATCACTATAGAACTGGGATCTTCAGACCACCGCTTCAGCACTGGCTCTGGAAGCTGATCTTTCTTTCAAACTAGTTTAGTGGCATCATTTCTTGTTCAACAAGACCTCTAGAAGAACAGGCACTAGATGTTTAGGATCTGATGAATGACATAGCTGCCTAGCTCCTTCCCCCGGCTGACTTTGATACTCAGACAAAGGAACAGCTATTCCAGATCTGGCTGAGAGCTTCTCAAGACCTGCCAATGTTGTTGATCTACTTATCCATGCAGCCAGAGTGATCCTTTGATTTCTTACACATGAATGACTGCACTGGACAACGACAACATACAGAGTCTACAGTCTCTGTTAATTACCCATTGTGCTAAGTGCCCAACTCCCCCCAGGGCTATTACAGCACATCCTGAATTTTCCAGCACAGTTTTTATTATTTCTGGTTCCCTCATTCCATAAGAATAGAATAAAACAACAATTTTCAGCTGTTACATATCAGCAAACAGACAGAGTTATTTACTTTGTAGAAGAAAAGCCCTACAGCACACATTACCTTGGCCAACACATAGTAGCAGTCTCCATGAAAGGTGTATTTCTTCCCATCAAAGGTAGTAAAATGGGAACCTCCTTCCACTGAACATGTGCCTGGACAGGGTAAATCTTTGCATGTCCATCTGCCTGAATTGCAGGTGCTATAAACAGACAAATAATAAAAAATTGCTTGTAGATATTACAGGAGTTGAGAGCACTGAAAGCATCTGTAAATCTATCAAAGAGCAACATCTCGCCATGTGTTTTAAAACTGTATCTTTGAACATTTCCTTAAGATTTTTCCCTCTACCATATGCCATAGAGCCATGAAAACTTTTCAGAAAATTGGTTGTATAGTTATTCAACAGAAATGTTAAGTTCAGGACGTTCTTAGGAAGTCTCCTATCACCAAGCAGAGGATTGAAAAACATGGATTCATTTACAATCATTCCAAGAAAGGTGTATTAACAACCCTGATCCTCACCATTCTTCACATTCATTGATAATACTTTGTCCAGGTGAATACTCCTTTCCGTGCAGTTTGCAGTGGCACTGGCTAATGGGTATGCAGCCTTTTGCAGTGATGTCATCATACACGGTTCCTGTAAAGCACAAGAAGTAAATTATTCCAGCTCTTTCCAGAATAAGCCATTTCCACATTTATAGACTATCATTTGATCTTTTTTCCTAAGTTTGACAGTAAGTCTGAGAATGTTCCTCACTATTCTTCATTATCACTCTCTGGGCAAATGATGTCCACTGTCTCAGAATTATTTGACCTAAAAAGCATGATGTTCTATATATTAGCAGAAGTCCATTTGTTGAGAATTAAAAAGAAGATTTAGCACCTGTCATTGTGTTGATATGATTTAACTATAAAAGCACTAATTAATCAATTAGGACCTCCTTTAAAAAATAAATTATAATTATGTTTCCCTAGGAGGAGAAATAATGAGTAGCAGTACTCATTTTTAAGATATAATTTGACTACATGAATATTTTCACTATAACCTCCTTTGCCAGAACTCTTGGTTTTGGTCCATATGCAATAACACTTGCCTTCAGGGCAGAAACAACCATCCATGTAGTGTTCTTCACAAAGGCTGCTGATCTCCAAGTGTGAGCAAGTGTCCATGCAGGGTGAACTGCTTTCTTTATAGATCATGGTCTGAGGACAGGTCTTGGCTGAAAGAATGAGAGACACCTTCAGTTATTTGAGTGTGATGTCCATCATTCTTCAGAAACCACAGATCATATCCCCTCCTCCTTTCGAGTGACATCCCAAGCCAGACTCTGTCTGGCAAAGCATGTTTGTCTGTTTCTGAGCTGCTTTCCATATTTTCTCTCTCCACCACCCCACCCCACCCCCCCCTTTTTTTTTTGTCTTTTTGTCTCAAATAGGCCAAATTATCTATGACATCTGCATCATCTTTTTTTTTTTTTTTTTTTTCCCTTTAAAAAGATTTTTTAATTATAAGGGTAATAGAAGAAAAGAGGAAGAACATGGTATGTAATTTATTGTGCTACTGATATGAAATATATCATCTATGCCTATAGTTCAATAAAGAAGGAATTAATTTAAATATCTCACTCTGCTACAGCCACAAAATATTTGCTTTATATAGCTCCTTACGGCAAAATTGCTGCGTCCTCCATTCGCCTGGCCGGCCACCCGCATGTGAACACTGGCGAGAGTACTCAGAGATGGTGCTGCAGAGGCAGAAGGAGTCTGCCTTCCCTTTACAGGCACACTTATCCTGCATGCAGGCTTGGATGTACATTTCCAAATTAAGGCGTAACCGACAATCGGCAAATGCAGAAGAAGTCAGCAACCTCTCACACTCATTACGCTGAGGAGGAAGAGTAATAATGTTTAAGAAGATTTATAAGCATCTGAGCTTCTAGACACTTCCTCTCTTATCAGCAAATCTGTCATCTTATGAATATCAACAGTTATTCAAGAAAGGAAGTAGAAACCATTTGCCCTGGAAGGGACAAATTCTTCCCATCTCCTCACACACTAACTCTCTATAGCACAAGGATGTCTCTGTGCACCCACACAAGTGAAGTTCACCACTAGGAATACTTACATGGTCATTACAGCTTGGGAGAGCCTGAGTTTCATCAGGATCTTCACATCTGGCATTGGGTTTGCTGATTTTCTGTAAATTCCCATAGGTAATCGAATTGTAGCTTACATCTATGAGAAAAAAATAAAAATAAAAAGAGGACTTGATGAGATACAAAAATTGACAACAAGGAGCATCTGATTCCTGGGACTCTGATGATGAAGGAAAACAATCACTACTGTGTCATATATGCCTGTTAGACACAGGTGTCTGTTTTGAATTATGGCTGTTATGTGTGTGTTTAAAAATTTAAAGTGGTAATGAGAAAAGAGAGAAAAGAACAAGATGATTCATCTGGAATAAAATAACTTTAGACCAGAAATGTAGCACTAGAACACTGGGGTAGTCACAGAAATCTCTCTGGTGAAACTGGCTCTCCTGTTGTGCTCCTATGTATAGAACTTATCAGCCTATATTCTGTGATAACCCTTAGTATGGGAGGATGACTCACCTCCATTGATAAACTCATTGTAGATTGGAACTCCATTGTAATCCCCACAGAGACCGCACGTACGGTTATTAAATTTGTTGTCCAGCTCCACCTAGGTAATGGAAAGAAAAAGGAAAAACAGAAAATAATTATCTGGAGCACAGAGTCATTCAAAAGTAAACAAATTTACTTGAAAGGGAAGTTGCTAAGTGATGGTGAACTCAAAACTCTTAAGAAGTAACTGCTGCAAAAGAATTTGTCACATATTTAATAAATACACAGATGCAAAAAATAACATAGAAAACAGGAAGGAAGACGTGACTGAACCTCCTGTATTTCAATAATGGCAGTAACCACCATGGTGATAAAGATGAGAAGGAAAGCCCTCTTAAAAATCACAGAAACATTTTATTCTTTTTTTTTTCCTTACTGGGATAAAATATAAATCTTGGTATAAATTAGGAAAGTCAGTGATGGCAGTCCTTTAAAAGACAAATGGAGGAAAATGTAGCTTGGATAGTGGGGGTGCTATAGGAAAAACATCAGCTATTTCTCAAAAAGCTCCTTTCTGGAGACAAGCAAGGTCACCTGCATGCCATGCTGCTACATCCAGCACACTGCGGAGAAAGGAACTTGTTGGTTTTAAAATAAGGTACTAAGAGTGTCAGTTGGATGAGTCAGCCTAACACTCCAGCTCTGTTCAAACAGTTCGTGAGAGTCTATTTCTGTTTAGTATAGAGCAGCCTGTTAAACCCAAGAGACACCGACATAAAAGACTTGGGTCACACATACCATCAGTGCATCTTCCTGGTTCCATATGAGAATCAGTCCTAATTTGGCATAAACCTTGGTGTAAATGTCATTGCTTTCAATGAGCACACCAGAGCTGTAGTAAGGTGTCTTCACACTAGAAAAATAAATAAATAAATAAACCAGAGACTTTGCATTAGTACAGAACCATAAGGGGTGACATGAATGCCTGGAATAAGCCAAATACCCTAATGAATAGAGAAATCAGTCTCTTGTCTACCTGATCCTAGCTGCACACAATGCCTTGTTTTCATGAGGCATGAAATCCCCTCTCTCTGACATTTGATGTGATAACTCATTGCCTTTAAAAGGCCAAGCAATTTCAGAGGCAAAGGCTCCCCAAGGGTATGGGCTCTTTAAGAAAAAAGCCAAAATGTCAGATGTCTTCAGCCTAATGAATGGGAAATCCATCTTCACCGTGGTATTATTAGGGGATATTCAAACACTCACTTGTCATTTGCCTCAATGAAAGAAGTAACAATGTCAACGGAAGCTTTTCTTTACCAAAAGATCTGACAACCATTTCAGAGAGACTGAATGTTCCTTTGCAAGACTCTTCCTCCTCAAGAGAGGGGTCAAAAAGCACAGTCAGATACAGGGCGTGACAATATATTTTGGAAAAAAAGGAGCGTGTTTAGAGGAATTCAGTTGGTTTTAGTTGAAGTGACTAAGCTTATCAATGGTAACAGCAAGGGCTGTTAACGTGACAGAAGATATTGCAGAAGGCTGTGCATAGATGGTTTTGGCTGATAAAGAATCAATTTGCCAAATCTCTCTCCTGTTCTTGTCCGTCTGTCATACAGTGCACTACATAACACGTCATACCATTGAATGTTATTCAACGACGAAGGGAATGTGGCAAACAGCCTCATCCCATAAAATCCAAAGAACCAGAGTCTGTTCAGACAGATGTAGTGTAAACTGGAATCCAGTCCATCTAACCAGTTCATTTTCCTACAGATTTGCCAATATACTTTTTACTTGTCAGGATTCACCTATGTCTGTGCACATCACTAGTCTTTTGACTGGGAGAGTTTTATCCCCTGATTTGCTGCCACTGGGATTTTCCCAGCTATTTACCTCAGGCATTTTTAACGTGGCCAAATGACTTACACATCCAAGTACTAGGTGGGAACTCAGAAGCCGTTATTTCTACTTTTGGCTGCATTGTTCATCCCCTGGACAATGAGGCTTTAAGAGATTTTAATTTTGGAGAGGGACTATAAAACACTAGGCAGCTTTCCACCTTTCAGCTATCACAGCACAGGATATCTCTCTTTTTTTCCTAATATTAGTACATTCAATCAATGTGAGTCAGGTACCAAAAGGCAAATTCCTACATTTTTCTATTTTACGGTTTTCACTTCAGTAGTGTGAAGTGTTACTGTACATGACAATTGCTAATATGTCATTTAAAGAGCAATATGGAAAGTGAAGCTCTACAAAAAAGATAAATCCCCCATGCAGCAAAAACCTATTCAGAAGGGATCTGTCAGTTTATGAACATTAAAGAAAAAAAAAAGCTTGGTTGAAGGAAAACAATTTTCAAAGGATTAATAAACCTGTTTTTCATGGAGTTCTTTCTAAGGCCTGAGTACACAATAAAGAGCTTTTTCAATTTGGAGCAAGAGAGAATACATTTTTTTATAACTTCATGTCATTTTGTTATGCATTCTAGTATGATCCTTGGAAAGCTGAATGTTAGCTTCTGTCTTTGAACAGACTTTCATTGCTGTGGCTTTCAAACTTCTAATGCTGAATTCTGGGCAAAACCCTAGTCCTGTGATAAGAAAAAGGATTTTTCTTTAAAAACCTCCTGTTTCTAACAGTCAGTTTCTTCCATCTTCTGAACACTGTTTTAACCTATGAGTTACTTCAGCGTGTATGTAAAGCCACTGAAAGGATAGGCTAATGACAGGAAAGGCTCAGCTAAGACACTAACTGGCACCAGGAATGGTGTCAGACTAGTTCCTTGTGTTACAGGAGAAGAAAAGTACTACAGCTCACTGTAAAAAAGTACAACATGCCACATATATAAATTAGTGTAAATTTTGACCTGCCTTATGTCTGTTATAATCCCTTGAGGAATGGTCATTTGACCTGAAAGAATTATTTATGGAGATCAGCAAAAACCAAACACACCTCTTTTCTGCCACAAAATAAGAAAAAGATCCCAGAGAAACGCATCTTTCTATTTGAGGATTTGCTAGACCATCTGCTAAAGTCAAGTCATAAAGCAAACAGAGCAATGTCATTTTATGCCAGTGGAATATCTGGCTCATGAGCTGCATTGTTTCCTACACAAGAAGAACAACAATTCACCCAAATCTCTTCCTGACTTGAATTTAAATCCTCCCTTATGCCAGTGTAGAAATGATCATTAATACTGAAGCCCCTCCCCAGTGCCATTTTTATGCTGGATTTCAAAAGGCTATTCTTTTACTTGTGGAAATGCTCATAGCAGTTACCTTACTGGTACATAGACAGCTGTGTAAAAAAATCATTCCTGCTTTTCTCTTCCCAGCACATTTCTCTGAAATTCTATCATACTAAAGGAACTTACATCCTCCCATCCACCACAACCAGTTTCGGTCGGAGGTACACTGTGAAGTCCTTGGTTGTTAGCAGAATATACTGGATCTGAGGGTGGTTGTTGCTATTCAGAGCACGCTGGATGTGGATAGAGAACTCCTTGAAAGACCCTTGGCAGTCAGAAGCGAAGTTATACTCGCAAATGCCAGGGAATTGGTAAATGTCGCCGTCAAAAGTTTTGAAATGGTTGTTTCCCCAAGTGCTGCAGACATAGTGGCTGTGGTTTCTTGTCCTTCCTGTTAAGTGATGAAAAAGAAATAGGCATGAAAAAAGTGAAATGAGGTAGTGTCAAGAAATGTAAGTGGTAAGTGTTGCACTTTACAGTAGAAACCGCTTGCAATTATGAGCGCAGTGGTTCCACAGATCTTGAGCCTGATAAATATCTGCCTATTAAGCAGAAGAGACGTGACTCTCTAAGAAAACAAGACGTTATCAAATACCACTGAGACCTGGGTGTATCACAGTCCTCACCAAGCTGGAGGAACTTGTCTGCATGAGGTGAGGAAACTTAACCCTCTGACCACTAACAAGCTGGTGCATCAGTGCAGCGGAGCTGCTTTGCCAAGCATATGAATTTATTCAGAATAATCACAATATTTTTTTTATCACTATTAAATATTTCTAAGAGCTATCTTCTTCCCTGATGCAACATACAATGGAAAGGAAACAGAGTCAGGAAACCAAGAAAGTACTACTCTTACTCTGGAAGGCAAACAAGTTAAATGTTATGAAAGGACTTCTTCACAACAGTTTTTGGAGAATTTTTTTTCCTAACAGAAGTAATCTTTTCAGAATAGAAATTCTTCAGAAGATAGGTCAGAAAATAACCACAATAGCAGAAGAAAATAAATTATTTTCTGAAGATGATGGTAATTTTTCCCTTCCCAGCCATCTGTACCAACAAATAATACAAATTAACACGGAATCTGATCTCGAGATGTTGTAGATCAAGTGATTACCACCCCAACCCTGATCACTGAAAAAATGCATCATCTATTCCTCCTAAAATAGTTTTCACTATGAGAGCTACATTTCAACAATTCAAAGCAAGTTGACAGAGTTTAAATAGTTACTCTATTTATAAATAGAGTAAATTAGAGCTTTTACAGAGGATTATCAACACCCTGAATAACAAAATAAGCTTTTTCCCCAAAGAAATTACTTGTGTTGTTCCAAAATAAAAGGCAGCACAATCATCCACTTTCTTCACTGCTGAGTAAAGGAAGCTCCCAAACCCCTACAGTTGTTTTCTGCCAAGTAGTTCCCATACCTAGGAAAGTCTCAACACACGGTAAAATAAAAATAACAACTAAAAATATTTTCCAAGCACATCAAACTAGAGAATAATGCAGCAGATATAGGTACTCATTTCTCCAAAGGAAGCAACATCTACCTATGTCGCCTGAGCCACGCAGCCTCAGCATTTGTATGTTTAAGAAATTCATGGCATCTTAAAACTCCAGCACATTATTTAAATGCACAGCCCCCTTCTACCTCTGCACCGCTGTTTTAATTCTCCCCATCTTTTCCAGCAGGCAATCTGCTACCATTTCATTTCTGGAGCTTACCTCTTCTTATTTCGTTGGCATAGGTAAGTGCCAGCCAGAGCATGAAAAGGCTGGCACCTCTTAGCCCCATGGTGGCTAAGGTGGGTGAAGTGGAAACTCCACTGAAAACTTTCCTTTATATAATATCCCCTGATGCAATTGATTCTATCACAGAGGAGGAGATACACAGGGAGGAGGAACGAGGAGGGGTAAAAAAAATAGATGTGATATTTACAGAAGATAAGAAGTAAACAGACAGGTATTTTTCACCATAAATGAAGGAATTCAGTATACAGGAAATGGTATAATATTGATTCAGTAATCATGTAATTCTTTTATTGCTCTATTTTATCTACAGGATGCTATGCCTTTAAATCCTTCAAATGGTCACGCCAAGTTTAACCTTCAGTAACTCCTGTAACAAATAGTGAATTTTGGAGTGTCTGAATAAAGAAATCCCTTGAAGGAAGCTTAGTGTGAGATACCCTCAAATGATGGCTTCAAAGCCAAAAGATTTTTCATTTTTCACCAACACATACAATGACTTCTGCAAAAATTAAACAACGCTTGTGAAGCTCCTTGTAGAAAACAGTAACCCTTACAAATAAAAGTGATGCACAATGCATTGTAAAACTGTTTCACAAGCAATTTATGGATTCCTTTCATCTGTAAAGCTCTGGGGAACATCTTCAATGAGGTATAGCCTAATACTGCATATTGTGCTCAAAACATAATTGAGATGGGGTGACAAGGTAAGCTCAAGGAATTCACAACAAAAGAGATGCTCTATGAAACATTATCATGGTGCAACAAAGTTCATCAAAAATGTTGTATAAACTCACAACACTTAGCTTTAGGAAAAAGAGAAAAAAAACCCAACCAAAAATAAGAACAAAACACACCCCACACAAAAATACCCCACCAAACAAATAGAGAAAGGGGAAAACATTACTGTCCAGACTAACAACCACTTTTAGGCAGAATCCCCATAAACAGCTCATTCTTGCTTACCTTCTACAGGAGTGACAAATTTAGAGTCTACTGTCACACATCAGATCCTGTAAAATCTATGGGGTCAGCTTTACTCTGTGCAGAGAAAGATGAAGAGGGTCCTTAGGAGAAGAAGAAAGCAGAAAACAGAAGCACAAATCTGTTCAGAATGCTGCTGCTTCAGAAATACCAGTTTTCCACTGTATTTTACCTGAAAAATTCATTTGAGAAGGTGTTTCTGCAACTCTCTTCAGAAGACAAAACACAGGCTCCTTGAGGTAAAATACACTTATTTCAACAGATCTTTTACCATCGTTTCCTCATAGCACTAGAAGGGTTTACTTCTTAAAGCTCCCAGACCAGGCTTTATATTTTTTCATCAAATGCTTCTCAGCATCTAGAAATCTCTAATCCTCTTAGTAGTTCAGAGTGTTCCGTACTTTCATTGCTCAAATTACAAGTAGAACTTTTATTTGTCCTAAACACCAAGGAAACTCTCCACTTAGCCTTTTTGGCCACTCTAGTCAACTAGAAACACCCTTTCATTGTGAAGGTGTAGTCTTTAGCCAGTTTTTCTTTTATTTGTGATTTTCATCAACTACAGCCTAGTCTCAACTTGAACATCTTCATCTTTTCCTCCTCAATGGATCTCAAAATGTTTTAGACTTTCTGCTTTTCCTATTTAAGGATACAGATTGGGATCTGTCATCCCTCTCTCACCATCTCTCACCCCTACATGGAGAATCATTCACTCAGTACTCATGACTGAAATTATGTAGCCACCCTTTTCTCCTTTGGGAGAATGCAGAAGAAGATAGAATTTATTTTTCTTCTTGGAACATAAAAATAAGAACAGTAATAACTTGTTAGAACAAACCATTTGGGGGAGGAGGGGGAATAAACACTGTCTTACAGAGAGAGATCTTTCCCTGATGGTTGCTTTAGCAGGTCTAACTTCTTATAACACCTCAGGCACATCTCCTGTCTTGTAATTTTCCGTCTTTTATGCCACCAAAACTCTTTGTTCAGAAATGTTTTCTTAAAATACTTAGGAGATTCTTAAAGGACTTTATTTTGAGCATTTCTCTTCCTCCCTATTTTTTTCCAGATAGTCTCCTGTTTGAAGATACTATTGTGAAAGAAAGAAAAAAAAGAAAGAAAAAAAAAAAGAAAGAAAA
>JANIJG010008277.1:0-17316 GCA_024611175.1 Megaceryle torquata | reverse complement strand
GGGAAGCCTGCTTCCCACGAAACCGAAATGGGACCAAGGCTTTCCTTTTCACCCCCCCCCCCCCCCCCCCCCCAGCAATAAATTTGAATCAAGTGTCGTGAATTTATTTCTTGGTAGGTAGGCAGACAGATAAAACCTGCTTTAATGCACAGAGAAGTGACTTAACCCCAAGTATGCAAAAACAAAGGGTTGATTTCATGTGGCTGATTCCCATAAATGAATCCATCATTTTGGCACTTGGTGTAAACCAGGAGATGTGAAACAATAGGCCTGCTTGATAACGAAGAGTAGATTACATGGGTCACCTTCTTGGACTGAAACATACCCTCCGCCTGTGCAGATTATCTTTATTCCCCAGCTGCTCAGGGGGGTTCCTCAAGCATGGATCATGGCAAAGACCAGCTGGTGTAGCTCCCTGTGCCTCTTTGCCTTTGCAGACCCTGCCAGCCCCATACAATCCTCTGTCTTTGCTTTCTCCTCTCTGAGGGTGTTTGGCCCCAACACCCATATCTTCAGAGCTTGAGCAGAGAGTTTCAGTGCTACCTGCTGGAACTCTGTCTTCCCCCACTATCAGGGAATGGTGGTGGCAGCCTGAGGTCTTCGAGCCTATTGGGAAGGTCATTTCACATCTCGTTCTTAATGCCTGCAAGGCTAACTTCAATGTGGATGCTGTGCAAGGAGGAATAAACTGATATTTGGGACAGTGTTCAGAATTTTACTTTCCCCTCCCATCACAGAGCAGCCTTTGTAGCCAAAAGGAGAAGGTGTGTGCTTAGCTCATAAAAATAAACAGTGTTCTCTGCTGCATTCCTGGACGTAATGTTTGCAGATCTGATATTCACTTGTGCCTCTCCGTCAAGCATTAGCTGGCTCAAATACTAAATATTTACATAGTGTGTGTCACGTGCAGACTGTGAGGAGGGAAAGCATCATCGCTCCTACTTACAGGGGTGTTAAGTGACTTGTCCATGGCCAGTCTGGAAAGACCCTAGCAAGATCTAAAAGCCAGCAGAGCTGTGGGGCACAGGGCTGCTCTCTTTCCCTGCAACTTTGGGAGCCATCCTTCTGGGGAAAGATGTTCCTTGCCAGTGGGAAAGGAGCAATAGGGAATTCATCACAAGAACTGCTGTGTGCCTCTTGGAAAATCAGACCCTTGCACATGCTGCAATGGCATCACCGAGAACAGGCGGCTGGACCTGGTACACAGCTTAATTTCACACAGAAGATGATGCCAGAGGCTTTAAAGAAGCAGCTGCCCCCTAACTCCATAAATGACCCAGACTTCTGAGAAAATTCATCTCTTCCACCCTGCACAGCAAACAAATTGTTGCTCTTTCTGTTGACAACAAGCCATAAATTATCCTGTTACATAAAAGCGAACAGCAGCCCTGGAAGCTGTGCTCTGGCCAGCGAGCAGGCATTTTGTTTGAGCAGGGAAAGGCAAAACCCTTGCCTTTAAGTGAGATGCCCCCAGTTTACCCGGGTTGGTTTTTGCCCAACAGCCTGCTGGCTTTCTATAGGATTCTACAGTAAAGGTCGCATAGATGGCTTGGGAATAACACACTCCTCTTGCTACATGTCATGCGGATGGAGCTGAAAGTCTCCCAGGACTGGTTGTCTCCTGCATGTTTATTTTATTCAGTGGTATCATGTCAGTGTGTCTGCCTAAATATAGCTTCTGTGAAGAGCATTTCCAAGTTTCCTGTTACAGTTTCACTCACAGTTACCTTACAGTAAATGGAGGAAAATCAATGTAATCTCCATTACGCACCGCATCTAAATGTGCCTTGCTGGAAATTCTGCCCGGATTGATTCCCCCCTCATGAAAACTGCCTGTCTTTCTTGCCTCTCTCCATCCCTCTCCTTCCTCTTTTATTGGAATAAACCACAATTTTATCATTTAAAATCCCCTCACTCTCCTTTGTCTGATGTGCCCTGCAGATAAGGCTCTCAGAGGAACCAACGGTGCAGAAACCGTGGAGTCCCTGGACAGAGTTGCAACGGCAAAGCCTGGATTAATCGACTCTGTGGCATTTGGTCATGACCATTTCAGCAGCTTCTATGGTGTAAATTGAGCAGAAGGGTCAAATTCAAGGTAATCTCCATATAGCAAACATTACCCTAGAGCTTTCTTCTTTTGTCTTTTATAGACTAGATGGTCCTACAAGTAGCAAGAAAATGACTGATTTTAAAATTGATTCCCTTTGCTGTAGTGTTTAAATACAGCTCTTTTGCCTGTCTCCACTGCCCTCCAGTAACATGTATCTACAGATACAGAGAAAAAATACTATTATCAAATCCCTGCAGTGTCAGTGTCAGCCGGTCACCAGTAAACAATCACAGCTATAAAATGATCCAGCAGATGTTATGCTAGAGATGAGTAGTCCAAAATAGAAAGTCTAAAAATACATCTGAAGGGCCAAATCACACCCTCTTTTTTATGCCACGCTCTGCCATTTTTTTCCCACGATTGCCTCCTCGGTTCCAAATGTAGGTAGTCCCATGGCCACCAACGCACGCTGGGATGGGGCACAACAGGGGCATGTTGTCATGTGGGGCCCTGACTGCAGTGGCCATGCAAGGAACAGTTATTTCCCTAAACAGGTTAATTTGAGACATTTATTATCACTATTATTATTTATTATTATTTGCCCCTTAAATATCTCTGCAATCCAACAACAGGGTCTTTGTCAATTCCAACAGACTTTCAGAAATTATGCATATTGATATGTATTTGCAAAGACTTGGACCTGAGGCAGGACTTAATACCCGGAGGGGTTGTGTTGGTATGTACAAAAAGCAAAGCATCAAAGCCTCAGCTGCTGTAGGAAAGTGGAGTGGCTTACAGCAGAGGCAGATCAAGTCACAAAAGGGGTTGACGCCACTGTGCTGCCTATGGCAAGATGGGGCTGGAGCTGGGGGTCCTGCACTCCCATCATGCACCCCCATTCCCTGAATCCAGCAGAAATGTTTTATTGGGAGATTTTGGTTTTATCTTGATTCCACATCCTGAGACTCAGAGCCAAAAGGAGAGCACAGAGCCCTCAGGGGTTAAGCAGCTGCTTTACTTTACAGTATCTATCAAAGCTTGGAGACAAATGCAGGATTACTTTGTGCTTTTTTGAAAGGAGGGACTTAGAAGATGTATCAGAAACATCCTTTCTGCAGAGAAGGGTTCTGTGGACAGAAGGACCCCAAAGAGGGACCTGTCACCATTTGGTCTTCAGGGCTGGTTCCTGCAAGTGAGGAGCAGATGACACCAGTCATTTTGGCCTGTGGTTGTACTATCTCAGGCTGTGATCCTATCAGACCTTGTGAGCCAAACAAGACGAGGCCACAGCAGCAGCTGGCTGGGAGATTTCCAGGAAAAAGCAGCAAGCAAGCAGCCTTTACAAACCTGACCCTCTGCTCATTTCAGGGTCCCTGCAAGGAGATTTGGACATGGGACATGATGGGGCATTAAAGCCTCAAATCTGGGGTCAGTTCAAAGATCCCAGTCCTGGCCCATCTCTGTGCCATGGCCTGGGCAGGAGGCAACATTTCCTAGCTCTCCTGAGCTGTCAATAGAGGGTTTTTTCTTTGTTTAAAGGTCATGTCTTCTGCTTGGACTACTATCAGAGATGGATGGACCTGACAAAATCCCACAGTATAAGTGTGACCTTCCCTGTGTGCTGCCACTTCCTTGGAGCAGACATCTCTGCTGGAGGAGGTGTGGGAGGGCAGTACTTGGTCCCTTGGGCTGCAGACACTGCCCTGTCTCTATGGACAGAAGCAATGCAAGCAATACGACACCAGAGAGTGGAATGAACCTTCAGTAGGGGAAATTCAAATTGGACATTAGGAGCAGGCTCTTCACTGAGAGGGTGATCGGTCACTGGAGCAGGCTACCCAGGGAGGTAGTCACAGCACCAAACCTGTCAGCATGCAAGGAGCATCTGGATGATGTTCTTAGTCATATGGTTTAGTGTTATGTAGTTCTGCAAGCAGCAGGGAGTTGGACTCTGTGATCCTTGTGGGTTCCTTTCAACTTAAGTATTCTATGATTCTGCGTATTTTGATGGCTCTGGGGACATTGACCTGTAGGAGATTGTCACTGTCATTCCTCACAATCTATAATTGTGCAAAGACGGGCCCCATGTCCCCAAGCTTGGGATGAGATTGAAGCCAGAGTCTTAGCAGCTCTCTGCAGGCATTGCTTCAGCAAGTGCTGATTAATTTCTTTTCAGAGTTTTAACAGACAATTTGATGTGATCACAGAGTTCCCCTCTTCTCCACTGCTTTTGCCTAGTGGTGAAAATACTTGTGTCATCTCAGTTTCAGAGACTGAACCAGGGAACACCATCTTCCAGTGGCAACACAGAACTAACCAAGACATGGAAGTGACTTTGTAACAGCAATCAAATGACATGTCTTCTAAGACACGCTACCTGGAAGGATCCCAGCTTAGCCCTGGTGCAGGTGATGGTACCTTGGTGTTGCCTGACATAGGTGTTACATCAGCTCTCCCCTGCCCAAAAGACAGTGCTGCCAGGGACTGGGTGCTTTGACTGTCTGCACCCTCCACCCAACACCTTCTCAAGCTAGGGCACATGGCAATAGCTAGGATGCTCACATTTCTCTGCGGAAGAAAATAATAAAACCAGGCCAAATTTTAAGGGATGCCCAGCCTGTGTTTATTTTCTTCTGAGATGGCTCCCACATCTATTTTTTCACTAATTAATTTTTGCTCCCTGTGTTGGTTTTTTTTTTCAGTTTTACAGAGACTTGAAGCTGAACTCATTTACTCTAGAAAGAATGCTTCTTGCTTCAGCTTCCCAACATGGGTTAAAATCAATAACATTAAAGTTTATTTTAAACACTTTAGTTTATCAGAGCAATTTTCTCAGCATTCCAGACTGCTGTCATTTTTTTCACTGTTATTTGCAATGCATTAGGTGTAGTAAAAGAAAGTTTCACAATCCCATCTGCTTTCAAAGACCTTTCTAACAAACCCCACAATGAGGATATAATTCATTTTATGACCTTGGTCAAAAACAAACACAGGCCCCAAGACACAGCATGTGCAAAGGGGTTGATAAACTCACAGGTTTTGTTATAAAAAAAGGTTTTATGTGTCATTGTCTTGCCAAAGCTGGCTGGCCTTGTGTACAGCCAGCAGCATTGCTGCTGCTGGCTGGGGAGACAGATATTTCGTTGGCTCACTTGGAAAACATCAAATATATTTATGCTTTTAAATAAGCCCCATAGCCTGGCAAATGTCTGTGCCCATGAGCTGATGTTTGCAAATACATTGTGCCATTATCTCATCAGCTGAATAAATGTATGTGCAAAGTTGCTCAACTGCAGTACTTGAAAGGAATGATCAGATATTTTTGCAGCTGAGAAGAGGTTGGAGGAGGCAAGGTGGGCAAATAAATTTGCCACAGATGAAAGACCTCTGCAGGTGAGTCCCTGAATGAGAGGGCAGTTGGGTGTCCTTCCACATTGCAGATGTGCCCGCCTGGTGCAAAACAGGGTTTAAGGCAATTCAGAGCTGCTGCAGGTTCAGCCACTTCCACGTGGAGTCTTAAGCCATATGTGGACACAGCTTTGAAATTTCCCCACACTTCTGAAAATCAGGTCACCTCTTGGGTACTGGCCATGGCATTAAAAGTCTAATTTTAGGCTCTTGGCTGCAACAAGCATCCCTGCTCAGCTCCTCTGCCAAGCTTCTGTAGGCTGGAGTGGAAATTTGCATCAGGGAGGCTTTACTGTCTGCACTCTGAGTTGGGAGTAAGAAAACAAGACACAGAAAGATCATCTGGATAGAGCTACTCCTGAGAGGGCAACACATTCAATAGAGGCATAATTAGTGATTTTGTTTTTCATCACAGTTTTAGGTCCAGACCTGTGACTTTCCCTCATCTTTCCACTCTCCTCACATCAGGTTCTGGCAGCTGCAGGCTGCCACCGCACTGGCCATCCCCTGGAGTCCATGCTCAGGGCCAGCACCAGGAGTTACCTGTAGAAACAAAACTGAACCAGAGGGTAGGTGTGAGCAGCATGAGATTCTGTTGGCTCTGTTGTCCCATCTCACATCTGCTACACACAGGGAGTGAGATGAGGACTGCAGAAAACTTGTCTTCTTCTGGGAAGGAGGTAGGAGCAGGAAGGTGGAGGCTTAGAAGAAGGAGAGGATGGCTGCTTGCCACTCTATACCCACTGTTTCACATACATAACTGATACTCTGAGATGACCCCTGGGTTATCTGAGGATGCAGATTAGCTTAGTACTTGTTTGCAAAGGACAGTTCTTTTACAGTGGTGTGAGTTATCTGAGATGCAGGCTATACGCATGAAAATACAATACTCTGAGCTCCTCAATTCAAAGCACTGTGATGTGATAGTGAGATACATATTATAGGGTCTTAAATCATGTCTACAGCACTGATTACAAATTCACATAGTCCTGTCTCAGCATGTACCAGGATCAGGGTCAGACCTGGAAAAGATTCTTTGGGGATGGACTATTCAAGTGCTCCAAATTCCTGCTCGGTCTCTGGGAGAGTATATTGCTTAAGGGCTATTTTCTTTTTCCAAGTCTTTCAGCTTGGAGGAAGCGCATGCCACTTGCAGTGAAGGTCCTGCAGATGTTTGGAACACAGCAATTACATCCAGCCGCTACCACACTCCTTACACAGGGCAGCTGGCAAAATATCAGATTTTGGCCCTACCAAAATTAGTGAATTCATGTGAGCAGGCCAAGGTTTCACCAGGCACATTCCTGCTCTACTTCATACCCTTTTCCTTTGTTTGCTAGAACACAAAATCCAGATGAACAGAGCAACTAGGCACCATTCAGACAAATGCAGACATTTTCCAGTGTTTGGAGGAACAAGAATGGTTGCCATGTCCCTTTGTCCTGGGTCTCTTGTGCCCATTTGCTAGGCAGCATCTCAATAGCCAACCATAGCACTAACTGCCCTCCAGCTGTGTATTCCACATTTAACAGGGAACATCTGGACCACTCCTGCATTTGCCCTCACCAAGGGACTTTGGCCTCTCCAGGGATTCTGGAGGATGAACCTGCAACTGAGCTACCTGGTGTGAATGGATGGGCTGATTTTCACAGAAGCTTTTTTCTCTTTTTAATATTGTCTTTATATTTAAATGTCGGTGTTAAACTTTTGGTGTAAGTTCTGGTCCAATATATCATATCCAGGAGTGAGTTCCACGGGATGTTTGAAGCAACCACTCTGACACAGAATCTAGAGACAGCAGGTAACAAAGGTGCTGTAGGTCCACGGAGAGAAGTTAAACAACCGTCCTGACCCCTCCTCTGTGTTTGCTGACACAGACCCATGCACAGGGATTGCTTTCAGCAGCTGCTTTTTCCAGGGCACATTTCTAATGGAAACAAAAGCACTCAGGTCTGAAGACTGCGACTTAAGGGCAATATAGGAGGCCCAATACTGCTAACGAGATGCCCTTTTTTTAAATGAACCTTACTGAAAGAAGCCCCAGTTGGTGTGCTGAAGATGCTTTAGATAGGGGAGTTAATTACTTTGCAACCCATAGCTGTGAATATCAAACGCTGGGAAAAGCCTCTTGTTTTGCCCAGCTCTGCAGCTCTACAGAGGAAATAATGGCTGTGCATTTAAAGCGAGAATTACTGGGGTAGCCTCAAGCCAAGGCTGCTGATAAGCAGCAGCATCAGTAGGGTGGTAAGGCAGGCAGACAACATCTCAAGGAGCCGCAAGGCAGGGCCTTGGCAGGGTAGCCACCAACAGATGCTGGAGACACTTTCCTGACCATAAAAAGGTCCTGGGGGAGCTCAGATGCACGTATGGCTTGGAAGGGAGGGAAGAGCAATTTCTCTGCATGGTTCCATCCCCTTGTCCTTTCTCTGGCCTGCTCTGTGGTTAGAAGTCCTGGAAATCCTGCAAGTGCTACTTTTCCTCAACAGCAGATCTGGAGTTCAGTGTTGACACTCCCTTGTAAGCTGGACACATTGTTTCAGGAGCTGTGCCAAAATTATAAAGGCAAAACAAAGTCCTGCTATCTTCCTGTGTAGTGTAAGTCAACTTAGACCCTTCTCTGACAGCAATGGAAGTGTATTTATTTGCATCCACACTGGTTTGGCCCCAAAGCTGCAATAAAGCCACATCATTTCTATCAGGACAGGGGGCAGTTGAAAATTTTCATCCATTTTGGGAGACCTCTTGGAGTGGAGATGCCTCATGTTTCCAAGAAAACTGATGAAACCTGAAAGGTTTAAACCAGTCCTTTATCATTACAGTGCGGGACACCTGGACTGCTGATGGAGGTGGCAGGAACATGTTATAATTTAAGATGATCAGAAATCCAACCATAGTTGCTAAGGTCATATGCGTACTCCAGTCAAAGGTGTATGGACAAGGCTGCACCAAGCTCAGGCTCCCTAGGCTGATGCCACTGAACCTGCAGGCACATCTGTGCTGGGCTTGGTGAAGCTACCAGCCTATGGTCGGCCCAGCCTGGTCACCTCCATCCTACAGGAGTTACACTTTTACATGAAGATGGAGGAAAGGCTTTTATGATGGATATTTATGGATCTGGGGTCCTTGGTGGGTGGTTAGATGCTGCAGAGTGGTGATGACAGACAGCTGTGGGCCACTGAGTGCTTTCCTCCTATCCCTGTGCTGAGCAGACCTGATCCTTTGGGATCCTGTGTCTTCTTTTGTGATGATTTTCATCAGTGCTGAAAAGCAACTATACAATTAATTCAGTGTAAAAACATCCCCTGAGATGGGTACCAACACAGAACATTCTAGGTAACACACCAGACTGAAAAAGAGCCTTTTAAACGCAGCTTGGTTTAACTCTGCCCGCTCTCGGTGTGGCAGGAAAGCTCCCACTGATGGCTGTAAGCAAATTTAAGAGATTTTGGCTTGTGCATCTATAATTAGACTGAGCAGAAGGCAAAATACTCCGTTATGACAACTTCAGAGTTGAAAGAAATAGGTCTGAGCAGATGTTGATTTGCAGGATAAACAAATTAATTCAATTCAGTTTAGTCCTTTCTACCGTTTGAGCTCTTTGTTCTTTGATTTAAAGTGCTCATGCTGTATGCGTGACAAAAAACACATGCCAGGACAGAGACATAAATCTGCAAATAGAAAATATATCCAGTATCCTTGTAGGTCTGCTGTATTTCCCTGTAGTCCTTTAACCTTCAGGACCTTGGCTTTTACCCAGGGCTGGTGTTCTACAAAGAAATACTCCATTTGCAAAGCTTTAAGCAGCTTGCAAGTGAAATGATTGCCCTTGAGGCAGAGACCTCTCAGGATTACAGTGCTGTGTTAGGTTGTACTAAATAAGCAGATTGAGTCTCCCGGGTCCAAATTTTCAAGCATCCCTTATAAAAGGCCTTTTGGTGGAATGATACCGGGAGGGAGTCAGACTGACTTGCACATAGAGGTCTGGGTGCTGAGTCCCTCCCTGCACATCCATCTGGTATCACCCAGGACGGCACAGCCTTCGAGGATGGTATTTTCTTGAAGCACTGGAAAGCCCAAGCCTGTAAAGCGTGTTTGTGCAAATCACTTGGAAATAAGTTTGGTTGAAAACAAACAAACAAATAAATAAATGAGAGACCCCTCCCTCCTGCAGTCACATGCTCTTTTTGAAAAGCAGAGCTTGCATTTAAAGGACTTTACTTCCTTCAGAGGTCTTGGAGAGGTCTGTGGCTCCTCTGAATTCCAAGTTTAGACTGAGACATAATTCATCCCTTTTAATAATTGAAAGGCATTTGAGTCTTCTTAGTCCAAAGGAACAGATAAGCAGCTTTCTGAGTACTCAAACTCAGGCTGGTTTTATAAGGGGCATTAGTTCAATAGTCTTTGCGTGCTTAATAATGTGCTTTGTAGCCTAATAGGAATATTAGTGCACACACAGGCTTAGAAGAATTGTCTAATATTCGTATTGTTTGGCATTTACATTTCTTTAAATACAAATGCCAAATGATTGTAAGCTAAGACAGTATTATGCATGATCTTTGTTGTATGTGAATACACTGGCACACTAAAGAGCAACAGCCAAATGTTTTAATTTTGCAAAACGGAAGTGAGTACATTCAAAAAGTCAGTGCTCAAACACAGATCCCACAGCAGAGTGTAAATGGATGGACCAAAGAAATGAGTAGAGAGGAAAACAGGATCCCAGACTTTGTGCTGTGTGGTGGGTGCGCTGAACACTGTGTCCATGTAATGACCTGGAATACCATCGATCCGCTCTGTATCGGATGCTGCTGCAGGGGATCTAATGTCTCCAGGTGGCACAAAATGGCAGGCACACCCCTGTGCCCCAGAATGACCCAGCTAGCCCAAAACCATTTAAAGGGACGGAAATACTTCATTCCTAACCTGCACAGATGGCTCCTGTTCACTCCCCTGTCTTATCCCTATATCTCATCCTGGTGTAACGTGGAAGAATGTGTGATGCTTTGCTGGCAAAACAAGTGGAGCTGCAAAAAAACCCCAAGCTGCATTTGATGTCTTTCCTGCAGGTGAGCGTTTTGCTTTTGTTTTGAAAAATGTATAGGATAGATAATTGCAGCTGGAGGTTGGCAATAGGGTAGAGCATATTGCATGAGGTGAGACTCCTGCCCCTACAACCGTGTGGGCTCTTCCCACACGAGAGATTGGTTTTGTGCCCTTGGAAGTGTGCAGAGTGGTCCTGCCTGGCTCCAGACTCCCCTCCCAGACCCACCTGCTTCCAGGGGCTCAGCACAGGGTCTCTTCTTTAAAAAAATCCCAAAATCTTATTCCACGTAAATGGACTAAATATAGCTGTACCCAAAGGAAAAAAAAAAAAAACAACCTCAATTTTGTAACAACAGTGAATGCTCTGTTGATTCTGCATTGCTATATGAACATTTTGTGTGTGCTTTATGAAGCCAGTGAGGCAAAACCAGCCCTGCAAGAGCCATTCCTGCAGAGCTGAACCACCTCACTCAGCTCCAACCCACGAGACTGTATCTGATCTTTTCCAGAAGCTGAACCTTACAGTACAAAATGTTTTACAAGGAGCCATCTTTGCTCCATAAAAATGAGTCACTTCATTTAATGTTAAACTAGTTGCATTGCATGTTTCTACTCCTCTTTCTCCCGACCAGGCAGCCCTGGGTGGGTGCTCAGGTGCAAATGGCAGAAGGAAAGCTGGGAGAAATATGTCACCCTGCAAGAAGCAGAGCTTGGGTGCTGGATCTGTGGGATGCTCATGTCTCAGCTCCATGGGCTTGCCCTATCCAATAGCATCAAAAAAACATTCTGGAACAACTACCTCATCCCAGAGGTGGAGGTGCTGTGGGGTGGGCAGAAGCCAGAGCCCCTACACTTGGAGGCAGGCTGCATAAGCCCCGTTTTTCTGGGAAAGCAGATAAAAATAGCCATGAGAGATGGGCCACAGGCTGCGTGCTCCTGGTGCCAGATTTGTTTTGGACTGCAGCAGCGCTGGGACTCAGGCCCAGGTCATGTGCAGTGCCTGGGAGTCAGGATGGGGATGGGGATGGGGATAGGGGTGGGGGTGGGGATGGATATGGGAATGGGCATGGGATGGGGCAGCTGTGAGCCAGCTGCTGCAGCTGGGCTGGGGCCAAATGTGATACCCTGCACTTCTGCACCCCTTCCCTCTGATCCACAGTCATCGCTGGGTGCCAGCCCAACTTCCGTGGGACCCCTGTCCCCCTGACCCACACTGAGAGCTGCTTGGGACAATCATTAGGCCTGAGGAGGTAACGAAGAGGATCGAGGCAGTCTCAGTTTCTTTATCCCTTGTAAGAGGGTTTGCACTATAAGATGATACCTTACTCTAGAGCAGCCTGGTCAAGTGGAAATCAACACTAGCTAAGTAAACGCTGATCATCCTGCTTAGAGACTTGAATTAAAAAGCTTTGCCAATCAGCCTTGATTGATAGAAAAAGGACAGGGCATTAGGATCAGTCATGCGGCTTTAGAAGGCAAGACCTTCACCTCAATTTTTTTCCTTCCTTCCACGTTTGCTGACACCTCCCTTTTTAACTAGGAGCAGACCTGCATCATTATCCACAAAATATTTACATATCACTTTTGCCAGTGAGAAAAAAACAAATCTACACATTAGTGTCCATCTAGGAGCTAAATCCTATGCTAGGGAGAGCTGGCACTCTGACGTGATCAATAAACCCGTTAACCTTCACTCACTGCCTTGGCTCTGTGAGTGCCCCTGGAATCACATCTTATTATTTTGATGCACTGGTGTTATTTTGACTGCACTCGTCTGAGAGACTGGGATCAGACTGCATGAAAGAGCAGTAGAAGAAAGAAAAAGAAGGAAAAAACACCTACTCCAAAATCTGAACAAAGGCATTAGAGGTGAAAAAAAGCCATTTCAAAAGATGAACTTGGCAGTATGACTGGGAAGAGGCAGAAGAAGAGAACACTGGGTACAAAGCTGGTACCTGGCTTGGCCATCTCCTGCGCATTGCTCCGGCTGTGTGCAGCCCAGAAGCTGCTTAGTGTGACATTGCCATTGCAAACCAGAGCTGATGCAGATGGGACAGCCTCCACCCTTATAACACCAGCTGGCCAGCAATGCAAAGAGTTGTGACTACTTTGGATATGAAGCTGTGTAATTTTCACACACAGCCAGCTTTGGCCTAACTGTGCTCCCTTTTTGCACCAGGAGCTTGCTGCAAGCCCCCCTCCCTACCCTTTAATAATATTTCATAAATATCAGACAAAAGTATCGGTGACAGAGGTTGCTCACCACAGCAAATGAGTTTTTCTGAAGCACATCCATGATGAAGCAGAAATCTTGAATGTGGCCTTGGCCACTTTGCCTGTTCCTGAGGTACACCCATGATGGATTCCCGACAGCCCCAACCATGACAGAAAGAGACGGGACAGATCCTGACCCCCCTACCAAAGACCAAGAATAGATGTTGTAGATGTCTTCTTCCCTCTGTCGTTGCGTCTGGAAGGTCCCAGCTCCAGGGCTTGCATATATATGCTTGGGGCTCCCCTGTGCTGCCATCACCCTGAAAACCCACTGGAGCAAGAGCAAACGTGCTGCACACCCACCCTGGGGCTCCACAGATGATTAATAGCAGCATGGAGCAGTGGGGCTGGCAGAGTGGATTAGCAGCTGATGGATTGCTGTAACTCAAGCCCTTGCATCCCTGCTGCACCACCAGCTCCAGGGTCAGCAGCGTTTGGGCTGTGGTATGAACCCAGCCAGGACCACAAGCTGCAACTTGAAGTGTGCTGAAGCTGGGGAGCCGTGGAGGGCCAAACCCCAAGTTACAATTCTGGGGACACCCGTGGAGAGTATTGGAAGCCTTAACAAAGTCCCTTGCTTTGATGTTGAAAAGAGGGGCTGGAGAGAACGTGGCATGGGCTTGCAATCCCTCTGGCTTTGTTTCCCTGATTTTATTGCAGAAGGAGCACCCTGAAACTCCAGGGTGGGAGCGGGGGGAGCCTGAAGGACGAAGTGAAGGAGGTTATGAAAGGAGCACTGTGGGTTATCGGTGCCAGTGCATTCCTGCAGGGCCAGGCGGCCAGGGCCCCTTTCACAAATCCTGCAGAGCTGTTTGCACAGCACCCACCATTTGTCCCAAGAACATTTCTTAAATTGTTTCTAGCACTCTCAAGTGCGTGATTGTGCCTTGTCCAGTTACTTTAGCAATTGCTGCATGAACAGAATTGTTACCTGAACACCCCATCCCCACAAGCACAAGGCAGGTCTGCCAGAGGGACCCACAAGGTGGGCAGGAGCTGGAGGCATGTTTTATTCCCCACCACCCCTGTTGGCCAGGCTCATCAGAAACCTAATTAGTGACTCTGGCCATGAAACCCATCCCCATCCTCAGCCTTGTAAGAGCATCTGGAGCAGCTGCAAGCTCTGGAGGGGACCAGCAGACTGGAGCACACCGTTTCCCATGTCCCTAGACCCTGCCCACGGCTCCTGTGGAGACTTCCGAGATGGTGGCTGTGTCATCCGAGGGGCTCCCAGCTCTGCCTGCCAGCACCTTTTGGTGGCTTTGGAGAGGGCTGGGAATGGGACCGGTGCCATGCCAAACACGCTGATGCAGTGGGGCAAGGCTGGTGATAACCAGTGTTAGCATTGCACCTGGATCCAGGTGGGATGTTGTCCTCCTGGGCTTTTTTTCAGGGGCATTAATTAACTGCTCTGTTTTTTGTTTCCAAGCACCACTTCACAACTGCAAGGGATTGGGGTTAAAACCAGGCTGTGCTTAGAGGTTGATGGCCATGCACGCAGATGGCTCTGTTTGGAGGGGTTGGGCTCTGGCATAAGTGGCCTCAACCCCAGGAACTCCCCACAGCCATACACAGTGCTCATGTGGCACCCAGTCCATCCTTCATTGGTTGGATGTGGCTGATCTGGGGCTGGCTACTGGCTGCTGCAAGCACATTCACAGCAATGACAGCAACATTTTGCTCTTGTAAAATGATAAAATCAGGTTTATCTTACTGTGGGATGCTCTACCCATTGCACCATAACCCTAGCACTGAACCACAGGTGGGCACAAAAAGAGCCCAGGGATTTTTCTAGTAATGAGGCCAGGGCATGAGGGTAGCCACTAACTGAGGATGGCTGACAGCCATTCCTGCATTGCCCTTTCCCAGCCCATTTCCACTGTAACCCAGTGTCTGAAAAGGGTTTCTCAGAGCACCACTGCTTTTGAATATTTTATTAGAAGCTGAAGCCAGCACAGGATATTGAGCACTTCAGCAGCAAAGCAATACAGTGCGTGGCTGGCAAGGTTTGATATGCATCTGATTGTATTTCCAATTACGAGAAATGCACTGAAGCCAGTCCTGAGGCAGGCCCAGAGATCTCTGAGTGCTGCAGGTCTGCACCATTTACCTATGTTATGACTTCTTTTCCTCCCTCATGATTCACCTGGAGAACAATCAAAGCCCTTGTAAAAATGTGTTCCCAATTGAAGAGTGAGAGTGTCTCTGGTTAGAAAAATTGAAGAGTAACATTTGCAGTGGCACAGGATTTGTATGAGCATCTCTGTTTGGGTTTTTTTTCATATCAAGCAAAGTCCTGTAAACCAGTGGGAATGAAAATGCCTGCTGAAAAACTGCTCGGTTTTGAGTCCTTGGCCTCCTTCCTTAAATTAAATTAAAGTCTGGCTTTGGGCTGGGTTTTTCAGAGCTCTGCTTCACTGCTGCACTGTTTTAGATGTAGTACCCCAAAGCAGAGCAAGCACAATCATTTTTGGAGGGGCAGAGTCCAGACAGGGACTAGATTAAAAATGGCTGGTACGTGCTTGGCAAGGCCACTCGGCAGCATCCCCGGGACTGCAGAAATGGAGACCATGCTGCACTGTATCCCTGCCGCTCAGGCAGCAGCCCTGCCCTGCCCTGCCCTGCCCGGTACCTCCACACCAGCGCAGCCCGAGACCGAAGCTGCAAATCCATTCTGGGTGCAGAGGCCTTATCCTGATCCCTCTGAAGCCGCTACATGCTTCAGCCAGTGGCTCCTATCAGCTTCAAACAACCGTATTAATCTGCCACAGCCTCCCCCGCTGAAGCGCGCGGGGCGGCGAAGGCGCAGCGAGCCCAGCAGGAGCTGCGCAGCCAGACTTTTATGGCCACAAAGGCCAAGTCGCACCTGCTGACGGTTGTGAATAGCCTTGCAGACAGCGCCAGGTGTGCCGTTTCACCAGACTGCACAACTGGGTGTGCCTTTCGTCTATGTATAGAGCCCCGGCCAGGGGGATGCAGCCTGCTCAGTGATTGTCCTAATTTAGCAAAAAACCTATTTGTCCAGCGGGTCGCCCCACTCGGTCAGCACGTGTATTTCAGGAGCAATTATATCAGTTGCCCTTGGCCTGGCCCCGGCCATGGCGCTGTGGGGAGCCAGGGACCATCGCTTTTATTGTCAGTGGGGAGGCGTGATAATGAGGGAGTGGCTGGGAAGGCAAAGGGCTGCTGGCCAGGGGAGTGCGTGCCCAGCAGCGCAGGGAGCATCCCCACTAGCCCCGGGGAGCAAGGGTGGCTGACAGTGACATTACAAAGATTTTGTAAATTCAGACTTCACTAGAAGCCTGAGTGATAATTTCAGTTTCCTTAGATTATATCCCAAAGCCACATCATTAAGATGTGAGAGGTGCTAAGATACGTTTTTCAAATGTGGACCACTTGGAATCAGTAACAGAAAGACACTGATCTCATGGGGATGGTTGGATGAGCTCAGATAAGAGTTTTGCAGGCTGGAGTCAGTATTCATTAGCAGCAAACTGGTACTCTGTTTTATTCCAAACTGTCTGCTCTCCGTGGCCATGTGTGTGCTGGCACGTCCAAAGCTTACGTCTAAAATGCACTTGTGATTTCAAGATTCCATTAGAAGCACTGTTTTCCTGCCTGGCCTTGGATGATGTATATCAAATTTGCTCTCATTATGGTCTTTGAAATGTGCCCTGACAATAGAAGTGGCATTTTCTAAGTGGAATTGCTCTGTTCTGTTGTTTGGGTTTTGTTTTTTTTTTTTTCAATATGAATCATCAACTATTTTGAGAAAGTTCAAGCCCTTTCTCCCACATTTTCAACCGTTTCTAATACCTTATAAATAATCTCAGCAAAATTAACAGGGGAAAATGAGAAGGATGAAGATATATTTATATTAAACACTGCAAAGCCAAACAGCAGAAACAACACAGCTTTATGTACTGCTTTCACTATATTGCATTGTTGCTGTTTCTGTGGAAAATCCCCAAACTGTGGAAGGAAATCAAAGTAACCTCTTAAGCATTTTCTTTCCATCTGAGATTTACAAACTGTAGGGACAGCCACAGGGCTGAGGTGTAGCATTCCTTGGGCTGTAAAGGCTCCACAGCCACCACAGTCCCCTGGGATTTTGTAGGTGTCTGCCCAGTAGACTTCTGGGGAGGGACGGAGTGTGAGGTGGGGCAATGCTGCTCAGCTTCTTGCCTGGCCTTCTGGATCATGGAGAAGTGCTAAGGAGCTGCCCAGCTCATGCAACTGCCCTATGGAATCATGGTTAACTGGAATAGAAATATAAATTACATCAAAAATGGTTAGTCTGAAGCCTGTAGCTTTGTTGGCAAGGTTGCCAATGCCAGCCAGGGTAGGGCTGGTGCCACACAGGTGTCTCTGCACCTTCACGAGGGCCACGGCTTCCCTCCCTGCCCATGTGTCCATGCTGCATGGGGTCCCCTCTGCCCACACTGTGACTTCTCACTCTCACCCCCCCCCCCCCCCCCCCCCCCCGCCCCGCCCCCCCCCCCCCCAGCGCAGGCCCCTCGTCTCCCCCGCCTCGGCGCCGC
>JANIJG010008276.1:14466-37984 GCA_024611175.1 Megaceryle torquata | reverse complement strand
GCCGCCTCCCGCCGCCGCCACTGGGGGTCGCCGGTTCCCGCTGCCAGCCCCGCAGCTTCCCGCGGCTCGGCGGGACCCCCCACGGTCCGGCCCGGCCCGGCCCGGGAGGCAGACGGCGGAGACCCCGCCCGGCTTAAGGGTCCCCAAAGTGGGGCTGGAGCTCCCCGCGGCCACGGGGTCGCGCAGGGGATGGTTCGGGCCGGGCCGGGCCGGGCCACGCGTGGGAGCCCCCGAGGGCTGGACAGAGCATCCCCCGCAAAGCCGGGGCCGCGGGAGAGCAGCGCTGCGCCCACCGGAGCCCCCTCCAAAGGCCACAGCCATGGGCGGGGTGGGGGGGATGTCTCCGCTCACCCAGCTATGATCTGAGCCGTGGGGATGGGCCCTTCCTGCGTGGAGTGGGGAAGGGGCCGAGCACCCCCCTCCCCGCAGCCCCTGCCGCAACATCTCCCGGCTGCAGCCCCTCGCCGAGCGCTGCCACTTCTCCCGGGCCAGCGCCAGGTATTGGATAACATTAAACAATATTAAACAATATTAAACAATATTAAACAACACAGCTTTGCCTCCAGGAGCGGGGCCCAAATCCCTCTCTCCTTTTAGCCGGTGTCACCAAGGAGATGGAGCTGCCAGGGACCCAGGGAGTCCGTTCTGGTACAAGCACCCTGCCTACAACCCAGGGTCCGTCCAGGGCACAGCTGAGGCCAGCCCTCGATCCACTCTGCTCCGTCCTTCCTCTGGGGTTGGGAGAGGGCAGCTCCGTGTGGTGCCCCAAGAGACTGGGCAGAGATGCCCAGTGTAAAAGGAAGGGGTAGGGAAGGTGGGACGTGAGGTTGGGAGGAGGGTTTGGGGGGAAGAAGAAGACGACAAAAAAATCCTTCTGGTCCTATCTGGCCATCAGTCCATGCTCTGGAGAGTACGATTTGATCAAACTGCACCGAGAGCACAGCAGCAACAAAGATTTAGTTCTGGGTGCAAATTGATGACAAGTAACCTAAACCAGTTTGGCCCTGGTCTCAGCTGGAGAATCTGGTGACTCTAAGAAGCTCACGGCTGCCTAAACCTTCTCTGAGCTTCCTCCACACAGCAGCTGGTTATTGCTGCTGCGTTAAAAAAAAAAAGGAGAAGAGGAACCGCCTCGTTTGCTGCCATCGCTGTCTCTGCACAGGCAGAGCAGCTGGGGTGGAAGTGACCCTGCAGGGCAGCGCTGGGACGGGCACAGCCCTTTTTCGGGACACTCCACAGGGCTCTGCAGACCAGCAGGACTGACAGACAGCAAAGGGCTTCACTACCACTGGACTCCAAAAAGCAAGTGCCCTGCAACCGGCTCATCCTTTCGCCGCTACGTTGTCTTTGGAGCGATTCCCCCAAAGCAGGACTCGCTCCTGTTACTGGGAACCGCTCGCCCTCGGCCAGGATTACAGCAAAACGTGGCCCTCCTGAGAGCACGGCGCTCTGCAAGCAGCCTGCGCAGTCCCAGTCCCGTTTTCACACGGTTCCCAGTTAAGGATGCAGGAACCAACGCGTTTCTTATTTACTAGATGAATATTGATTTTCTTTTTGTCTCATTAATGCCTGTTCCGTGCCGGGCTCTGGCTGGATCAAGAGCTGTTCCCGACTGCACAGGCAGCAAACTAACATACTGAAATTTCCATTACTTAAATAAAATTATCATCATGAACCATAAGAGCAGGGAAAAAAAGGTGGTGGTGGTGGGGTGAACCCACTGTATTTTGTGTTTAGAACTGATCTGTGAAATACAAGAACTACAGAAGCTTTATAAGCAGTGAGTAAACTGCACTGGCTGCTTTTTTAAGGCCTCTTTTGTATTGATAGGCGATTATTTTTCCAGCTCCCAGTCAATTCCCTGGTTCCATCCCAGCTAATCACTGAGTTCAACTTGTTGAATAAAGCAAAAGGAAGGAAACACTCACTTTTCACTTGCAGAAGAGGCACCTGGGATCAAAACCTGGTTAAAGCACTGAAATAAACTGTTTCCAGATGCTTAACCAGCCGTGTTTCCCAGATAAGTGTGAGAATTTTCCTCACAAACGCTATCAGCCAGCACGTACTGGTGGACTACTTTTGATACCTTTTTTGTGTGTGTCTTTGAATAGATCAGAATAACTTTAGACCTACTGTAACTTGTGCTTATTTCAAGTTTGAGGTAGTTTCTCAAGGAAAATTATATAAATTATATAAATTTAAAACATCCAACTAAAAAAGCAAAAAAAAGCAACAAACATACAAAAAAAATATCAACAAACAGCAAAGAAAAACCAACAAAACCCAACAACCCAGGCTCCAAATTTCTTCTTCCTAGGCTGAGAGTCTGGGGACTGCTCTGGCTTGGGAGGCAGCAAAGCCCATGGGAACACGGAGAGAAAGTTGTTAGCGTAGAAAATGGGGAATGGAAGAACCGATGCCTGCGAGGCACCAGTTCACCCAGCACAACTCGCTCCTCCCAGTCCGATTCAAGCCCATAAAGGACTTTTTGCTGCGTCTCCTGGGCCTCTGAGCACCCCTGGGTGCAGCATCTCCTGCTACGATCACCGCACCACGCGAGTGCTGGAGTTCCCCTGAGCCCTGGCTTAGCAGAGGTCCCAGCTCCCAAGAGCTGAACATCTGGAGGTGCTGTGAGGAGACTCAGCAAGGAACCCCCCTCCCTTCTGAGCTCACTTCCAGAGACAGGAATGACACGGCAAGGGGCTGATCCCCCTCCCTCGATGGGGACACTGTGTGCATGGGAGAACTGGCCAGGATCTCTCCCCTGGAAGGAAGGAGATTGAAGACTGGGATGACACCAGAGATCAACCAATCAGGTGTGAGGTCAGTGCCTCAGAAAGAAGAGAGAACCCAAACCAGTGGAAAAGAAAAGGAAAAGGAGGAAAAAAATCTGAAAGAGTGGGAGACAGGCTGAGTCTTGGGTCAAGGGGAAAGCCAAAATAAAGGCACAGAGCAGGAAGGCCAGGGAAGAATCAGACAAAGCAGCAAATTTACAGAGACAACTGAAAAGTGAGGAGCACAGCTGAGGCCTGACCAGCTTCTTGTCATCAGCAGGACTTCCTGAAGATGGAAGGGTGCTTAAAGATGGGAGTCTGGAAGGTCTCTCTTCTCTCCTTCCCTACACATCCTGGACTGTAAGCTAATAAAGTGCTTTCTGCCATCGTTACCTCACTGTGTGCTCCATTCCTGCCTCCTTCACCATCATGCCATGCCCAAGTTAGCACCACCTCCCTGGTGGAAGACACACCAGAGTCATCACCTCATAGCTGGCCCAGAGCTGAGCTAAACTACAGCCTAAGACCTCAGGTAGAGCTTGGCCTGTGGATTACAGGGCTGGGTAGAAAAGAATGGTCCTGACAGGAGACAGCAGTGTCTTTTTACCCCAAAAGGGCTGTCCAGGGCTGGCCCAGGCTGCCCAGGGCAGGGGTGGAGTCCCTGTGATCCCTGGAGGGGTTTCCAAGCTGTGGAGCTGTGGTGCTGAGGGCCAGGGGTCAGTGGTGCCCTGGCAGTGCTGGGGGAAGGGTTGGGCTTGATGAGCTTAAAGGTCTCTCCCAATCAAAATGATTCTGATTCTATGACATTTGCCAATTTCTGGGGATTCTCTGAGAGGAAATGGCCAAGAATTGAGAAATGGTTTCTTCTCCGTCATGTAGATGGGAGACACACTAAGTAGCTGCTGAAGCCAGAGGTGAAAGTCTCCTTTTCTGGAGGCTTTCCATCCCCACCTGGCTCTGTTCCTGTGTGGGCTGCCCTGGGTGACCCTGCTCTGGCAGGGGGGTTGGACTCGCTGATCTCCAGAGGTCCCTTCCAAACCCCACCGTTCTGTGATTCTAGGTGCCCACATCCATGAGAAGAGCAGGTTTATTTGCACTTCTCACCCCAGAAAATTACTTTCAGGAACAGTTTCTACTTTTGAGTCCCTTGTTTGACACAACTATCTGTCAGGCCTTGAGCAACCTCAGAGCTCCTTCCATGGGCTTTATACTTGGTAGCAAAGACCTGAAAATGACAGTCACCAAGAAGATCTAAAAGCTGCTCCACCACAGCTGATCGGGGACTCGTTGAGTTTGGGACCTACCTCAAACATCCCAGGCAATCACCACCATCACTCCAAGGCTACGAGGTTCTCTCGCTAAGATCTAAAGCACCATCAGTCTTGCCAGAGGAGGCCAGACTGCGGAAACCCCTCTCACCCTCTGCTCCCTCTCCAGCATCTTGCAAACACCACAGTCATAGAAGCCAAGGGAGAGAACCCTGGGAGCCCAGGGCAGCTCTGGGGGGTGGGAATAGGGCCCTCCTGAGCACGTCAGCAGAGATATAAACACGTGAAGCTGGGCCCAGGGCTCCCATGGTGCTCCAGAAATAGAGACACACACGTTTGTGCCACAGACCCAGAGGAAGGGTTGACACGTTGGGCAGACATCACCCAGGAATCATGGCTCTGAGCTGTCCTCAAAACAAGACAGAAAGACACTGGGTCATGCTTGACCTGTTCCCAGACACCTCCGCCAGTCTACACCACACATCAGAGAAATCCAGCCTCACTTAGAGAAGGTTCCAGCTCTCTCCTGTCACCCCTTCCAGGAGAGAAATGCGCAAGGATTAGGCTGCTGACTGGAGCAAACCGAAGCCAGGAACATCTCCCAGGTGCTGGGAAGCTTTCCCACATCTGTTACAGAGACCCTCTGGTGGTCTCCCAGCCCAACTACGGTGTTGCCCCGTAGCCAAGGGGCAACCTTTCCCCACACACAGACGCGTGATACTCACAGCCTGCGCATAGGCGCTGTATGGGCTGAACGGCAAGGTGAGAGATGGAGTGAATATCCCCAGCTGCCCCACCATTTGCTGCATACGCCGGAGGGTCCTCTCCTTATCTGTGTCAGCAAACTTCACCACTAGACTGGAGGAGGCACCCTAGGCACAGAGAGAGGAGACAGAGAGAGGAGGCAAGGCCAGGAGAGTGGGACAGCCGGAGAGTCAGCAGTCAGGCAAGGTGGGATGGGGCAGAACAGGCAGCAGAGAGGAGCGGGAAGAGGAGTAGAAGAGCAAATATTGGTGTAGAAGTGCTCAGGAGCTGCCTGGAACCTGGGCTGTGCCCCTCCCCATCTGTCCGTCCATCCAGCCCTGCCCTCTCCCGGCCCTCCCCTCGCAGCCCGAGCCTCGCGCAAGTGGGCGCGCACGTGGCCTGGCTGCGTTCACCGGCTGATGACGCGGCCAAGGAACACCCGGGACGTGGTTGGCCACGCCACCAGCAGCTCGGCCGGACAGGCAGAGCAGCTCCTGGCAGCTGGAAACAGCCCTGCTCCAGCAACACCCACGAGGTGCCCCGATCCGGGTGAGAGATGAGTTCACAACCGCAGCTCCGCTTGCGCAAGAAGGCACGGCTGGGGCTACACAACCCCCTGCAATGCACTGAGGGTTCCCATCCGCACCCAGCCTGCCCCAGAGGCCTCCTCTGCTGCCTCAACACGAGGAGCTCACGTTGGCTCGTGCCTGCTCAGTTTGAACCGGTCCAAGGAGCCACCGCCAAGAGAAATTCACGGCCTGGGACCTGGCTCACTTTCATTTAGCTTTTATAGCTGCAAGTGCTGTCACTACCAGCCTGGACAGACAGACAGACATCCACACACCAGCCCAGGAGACAGGATGGCTCCCAAAAACAAGAGCACCCCCCAGCCCCCTCCACACCCCACCCCACTCCAACCACACGAGCTGGAAACTGCAGTTGAACCCGTTGTGGTTCTGGCCAGCCAGGGGAGGACCCTGCACAAGGGCGATGGGCAGATGATTGGGAAGAGGGTAGGTACCCTGGCCTTATACTCACGGGCATTGTCTGGCTGCCATGGAGGGCGTGGATTGCTGCCTGAGCCTCTGTGTGGGATGAGAACTTTACAAAAGCACAGCCTGGAAAGGGACAGAAAGAGCACAGGAGGTTGTGGTGACTGGATTGCTGTGGAAGTGCCCCCTGCCTCATCACACCAGAGGCACTGGGTCTCAGAAGGGCAAAGGGAAGCCACCCCAGGGAAGAAGGGAAGCCACCCCAAGAAAGAACAAAAGCCACCCCAGGAAAGAACAAAAGCCACCCCAAGAAAGCAGGGAACCAAAAGGATCACTCATCCCAAAGCTTCCATCCCGGATAAAACAGGAAGGGTCTCACATTGACTCCAGTGATGTACTCTAAAGATGATCTCACCAGCTCCACCCCAACCTCCCCCTCCCGACGTTACCTATTCCCCAAATTCTCTACGTGCTCCCAATCGTGGCTATGAACGTTCCAAATCGCGGAGCCGGACCGAGCCGAGAGGCCCACTGGTGATCCCAGAAACTCCGCCACTCAGCGTGCTCTGCTTCCCCTCCTTCCAGCTCCGTCTCTGCCCATCCACCCCAACCTCTGCCCGCAGCAGATGACTCTGGCCGCGATACGGGGTCCCGTGAAGATGGGGTGGGGGAGTCAGTGCCCCAGTGAAAGGAGGCACAGGAGGGGAGGCCGGTGAGCGAGGAGAAAGGGCACAACAGGCAGCGGGGTTCACACCTTTGCTGTTACCGTCAGGTCCCCGGAGCACGGTACATTCATCAATGACCCCAAAGGGTTCAAAGAGCCGGAGCACGTCATCCTCGGACTGCTGCTTATTTAACATGCCCACAAAGAGCTTCCTGTCCCCTGGGGGGCAAACACAGAAACATCAACCTTCTATGAGGCTTACAGGCCAAAACCAGGAGGGTAGGGACACTCCAGCACAAACCAGCCTGGTGTTGAAAACATGCCTGGCATGGAAATGAGTTGCCGTTGGCTGAAACGCTTCCAGGCATGAGGACGTAGGGTCCTCCCCAGCTCCTCACACCCCCAAAGGTTTCTGTGGCTTCCCCTGTCCCACCCTCCCCAAAGAGAAAAAAAAAAAGATAAGCGATTTCCTTCTACTTGTTCGCCCTTGCTTTTGTGTGACAAATGTTAACAAGAAAAATCACCTGAACATTTGTGCCCTTACTGACCAATACCTGAAGTTCAAGGGGTACCTTAGGAAACAGAGCAATCAACCCAAGCAGGGTGAACAAATTCCAGGACCTTTGGCTTCTGTTTCCTTTTCTTTTCCTCACAGATCACTGTTTCCACAGCTGCTGTGTAACCAAGCATCTGAACTTTAATGTGACCTTCCCTGCCCCAATCTAACCAGTGTGTCTGCCGAGCCATCCTCTAAGGCCTGGAATAAACACTGGCATCCTGGGTCCCATCTGCCTCACCACAGGATCAGCCAAACGCAAGACAGTTTAGCGAGGGCCAACAAACATCTCCAGAGTCCCCGCTCCAAGGGCGTTTCGTACCCGTGTCGCACTGGTGGGGCAGCTGGAAGGGTGGCCAACACCTCCAGGACTTCAAGCTCAGGGCCCTTCTGGGTTCCTCTATCAGAAGGGAGAAGTGAGGGTTATGGTTTTGTGGGAATGGCCAAGCGTGGAGGTGGGATGAGAGGTGCCCAGGGCTTTCTACCCATCTCCACCACTGCCAGCACACACAGGGGCCACCCCACAGCCTGATGCCACCTGGGCAAGCTCAGACACCGCAGCGGTTGGGGCAACATCCTCCGTGGATCGCCACCGACAGCTAAGAAAACAGCACAGCGTTAAAATCCCCGCCTGACCGCCAGCCCCAGCTCCAGGTCTTTCCGAGGAGACAGTTGTGCCAAGTACAGTTAACAGTTAACCCTCCCCCGCCGCCCCAAAGACGCACGGGGCAGAGCGAACGTGTCAGGGTACGGCTCGGGAGGAGCAGTGCCAGAGGATTCCTTATTGTCAGCGACGGGATCAGAGGGGGGCTGGCTTCGAACAAAACCGATGCGACGTGACGCACGTCAGGGGAAAACAGCGAGGAAGCTGCTATCTGCTTGAGAGTGCAGTGACCTGAAAAACAACAGGTCTTGGAGCTACAGCAGCAGAGGAGGCTGCAGGGGCGGTGGTGGCTACGCGTGGCAGGGGCGGATGACACGTTACACATCCACGCTGCCATAAAGTCCCTACCCCCTCCCCAGCCCCTTCCTCGCTCCCCTTGGCTCAGAGGGTGGTTCCCACCCAGGTAAGTAAGAAATCTGCCTCCCCGGCTGCTCTGTCACGTATGGACACGCCGGGGAACGCGTGCGGGGAGCAGCGACACGTGCCCTCGGTCGATGCACACGCACCACGTCAGCGGCCGGGCTCACGCGTGCACGGGAACACGCCTGCGCCCTGACCCAGCCCCCAGCAGGTGCCTTCAGGAACAAAACTCCTCAGCAAGCCAAGTCACTCATCCGCCACCAGAACCTGCCTCGCGTGGCCGCACCACCCCAGCGAGCTCCAGCACGAGCTCCTGCAGGCACAGCTCTTCACGGGGCTCTGAAGATGTAGGTGCAACAGAAGATGCTGTAGAGAAAGGGTTAAAAGTGCTGCATCTGAGGCTCTTACCCAGTCCCAAACAGATTCTCCTGATTTATATCACTGGACGTAGCTGAAAAATGTGGCCTTGGGTATTTTATTTTTTTTAATATCTCAGCTTCCCCCTTTTCACGATTCCCTGGATAACTAAACCTGGGGGAATTTCATCCCCTTCCATTTTCCTCACGATTCTTCCCACACCTCTCCCTGCACCCGCACGACGGCGGTGGCATTTTGGAGATGCTGTTTTAGCTGATTGAGTCCATCCCAAATTTAGCGCCCTGGCAGCACCAATAATCAATCCCCAGCCAGGGCAGAAGGGCTGATAAACCAGGTGCTCTTTGGCCGCCTCCTTAGCAGTAAGACAGAGTCTGTCCCCACCCAAGAGCCAGCTCAGGGATGCTGGTGGGCAAGGCAGCAAAAATAAAAGTGGCACAGAGAGAAGGAGTGAAGAATCTGACTGGAAGGGGAATGGAAAAAGAAATGGGATTGCTCAGGAATATATTTCCTGGGAGGGGGAGAGGAAAGGAGCAGTAGCTCTGTGCTCCCAGTAACATCACCTGGTGCCACAGGCGAGCCCAGCTGGGCTCTGCAGTGTTTCCTCTTCTACCCTGAGTCTTAGTTCAGACACAGGCACCACGCTGCAAACACGGCAGGAGTTCCCCGAAAGACACATCAACAAAGGGGAGAAACACACTGGGAAAGAGTTGTACTTTCTACTGGAAATATAAACACACTGGGAAACGGCCGTGACTTCAGATGCTGTAAAATAATCCTCTGTTCTTTGAACTAACACGTAAAATAAACGTGGAATAAGATTTAACAACCAGAAATGCACATGATGGTCTTGCTGTGTTTTCGAGGGACCCCAGCAGGCTGGCTGGGGTGTCAGGAGCACTGGGAAAATCAGGTATCTTAGAAATTAAAAATGCTGGAGCTCTAGCTGGGGAGACAATAAAGCTACAGGGATGTAACATTTCTTCCTGGAACATCAGCCTTTTGCTTCTGGATCTGATTGTGTGCAAAGCGAGGGGGGTTTCTTTGCAGAACAGCGGGTAACCAGTGGAGAGTCGGGTAAGTGGTTCCAGTTTGGGCAGATGACTAATTCAGTGCAAAGACCTGATGGTTACCCACAGTCACCCAAAGCTTAAGTCCCTGCCAAGCCACAGTCTAATGGATGCCAGAGGCCGCAGCTTTGCAGTGGAGGCAACGGAGGAGAAGGAACCGTGTTAACTTGCAATCAAATCAATGTTAAACTCCCAGTTACGAGTTGTTTTCTTCTTCAGAGAGCTTTGAAATTTCCTGGCTAACTCTTAGGGTTGTATCCTCATACCACTGCTGCTGGATCAAGAGCGTTTTCCTTCACCCTGTGCTTTGGAAAGGTTTGTGGAAACAGTGGATGGCAGTCTCCATTCCTGCAGGTCTTCTGCTACCTGGCAGGCCTCGCTCCCAGAGCATCTTGGAAGTCCTGTGTTTATGTGGGAATTTCAGGTTTTCTTCCTTTTTTTTTTTTTACCCCCCAATTAAAAACCATTGGCCTTCCTGGCTGCGCAGAACGGCTCAAACCTGCCAGACCCGAGAGACTGGAGCTGTAAAGAAACACCTGTTGGGTTTGAATCTTTGCTGAATGCCCAGCAACGGGCTGAAGGCACCGACAACATCAGAGTAAGAGTTTTTTCACAGCTCTTTTCGTTTCCTCCAGCCTAGTTCCCAAGGGTAGGGAAAGGATCCAGGCTTGTTCTCCTTGGATGCCTCTTTGAAGCATCTGGGGACCTGTGAAGGGGCTGCTCTGCTCCTGATGTCTCCTCCTCCATGTGTGGATCCCAGCCCATGATCTAGTGCCCTCTTACTCTGGGCAGCTTCCCATCTGGGGTGTTCCTCTTCCAATAAAGCTGCCTCATCACTCCACAACTGGGCCAAAACCTTGCAAGCCCTTTCTCCTGATACCTGCTGTCACCACCCTCAAAGTGGTTGATCCCAAATCAGCTGGCATCCTCCAGCCACTGCCGTGGGTCGCTGGCTCCTTCGGCTCCCCAGCAGGGACACCTGCAGAGCTGGAAGATCTTCTCTCCCCGACTTGTAACAGCACAACCTTCTCCTGCCATTTTTCCTTCGCTTTCTCTCCAGCTCTTGTTTTTCACCCTCTGATTGGCAATTTCCCAGGCTGTCCAGCAACCAGGAAAATTGTCTCTGATCTCTGACTGTTGAGTTCCCATGGAAACATGCTCTGGGCACAGCCAGTCGCCCAGGCAGCAGGAGGAGGGCCAGCGCAGAGCAGGTTGCTGAGGAAGATAACACAGGAACGAGCGAGGGGTTAAGGCTGAAGGCTTCAGCCGTGAGAGAGGAGAGCAGAGCACACAAGTGCTGGACGCTGCTCCTCTTTAAACCCAGTGGATTTAGGTCATCTGGCCAGCAGCTGTCAGCAGCAAGGATGAGGGAGAGGAGGGAGGAAGCCCACTCAGGCAGTTGGCTGTGGATGGGACGAAGCAAATCGCCTTGGGTACGCAGAGAGCTTCCCTGTCTCTAAGGCAGTGCTAATGGGCTCGGGCCAGCTGTCGGATCACATCAGTGCAGCAGAGTGCTCCAGCTCTCCCAAGAAGCACAGACAAGCTCCTCTGCTCCCTCACTCCTTCTCCTCCCGGCACTCCCAGGCTCACAGAGGCGTGAGGGAAAGGAGGAAAGAGCTGACAAAGCCTGCGCCAGAATCGCAGGTCCCTCTCTGAACTAAGGCAGGCGGCATCTTTTTCCCAGTGAATTCCTTCTGCAGGGTCCAGTAACACCGAGCACCCAGATATCCCACACGGCCCCCTCTGAGGCTTGGCCAAAACCGCCCCTTCGGCACAAAAACCAGCTTCTTTTAGACCAGGAGACATATTCTGGTGCTCTAACTTCAGGTACTTAATTCAGGGTGCTTCATGGGAGAGATATCAGTCCCTGGAGAGGATAAAAGTGGTTCCCCTCAATGGCACGTCAGGGATCCTCCATGTAGCCAAAGGAATAAAAATGCCCAGAATTCAGTAAAGTGCCTTATCCCTCAAGTAAATAACCAAAAGTCACAGATTCTATTGGAAAATAAATAAATAAAAAAAAAATGATCTGACTTAAACCGATCAACTTGAGGATCACACACCCATAAATACACAGAGCCATATAAACCATTATCAATTATCCCTCAGGTTCCTGCCAGTTCAATAATTGATAGTCATTGCAAACTGCTTGGAAGCAACCCCTTAAAATGTAAACCAAAAGCCTTTCCAGACCTAAGCACAGCCCACAAGACACGCTGCCCCATCGGACAATCTCACACACGTTCTGCCCTCCCTGCTACTAAACTGCTTCCAGAGGCAGGGGCAGGAACAGAGAGGAGAAGAAATGAATGGGTAAGACAAGGAAAAGCAGCAAAATGGGTTCACCAGTTTGGAAAGAGCTGGAGTTGAGAACCTTCTGCACCCCAAGGAGGCATCTGAGCTGCTGGGAGCTCCCCGTTAAATGAACAGAGACTCTCCTGCTCCCCATCTGCCAGCTCTGAACTACTCAGGCTGCGCTGCTCTGCCTCAGCTGGCCCCCGACAGGGTGACAGCTCCTCCATCTCTGCCCTAAACGCAGGCTCCTTTCCCTCCAGACGCCGTTTCCCCACCACGTGCTATTTTCTGTGCAGCGCTTGGGCCCCAGCAGTGGGACGGGGGCTGCTGCAGGACTGGGAGTGCAGAGGCTGAGACAATCCAGCGGTGATGGGGGAGACAGAGGAGTGAGCCCCAGACAGAAGGATCAGCTGAGGAGGAAAGGGCTGAGGGAGAGAGTGGAGCGGGCAGCCACGTGAGTACCCTCAGGACCTGGGGTGCTCTCAGCTGCCTGCGGTGCCAAGCTGGAGGTTCTCCACCAAAGCCTATCCCGAGATGCTCCTCCCGCCCCTCCCCGCCACACACACCCCTTTGCGGGGAGAAGAGCAGCAGGTCGGGGCCCTGTCCCTTTGCCTGGTCCCCCTCACAAGCACAAAGCCACCGAAGGAGAAACAAGGAGAGATGACAACTACCTCCACGGCTCTCGCTGTCGGCGGGTTTCACTTGAATCGGCCGCGCCATCTGCAACGAAAGAGAAATGCAGAGGGTTAGAGCCTGGCCCGTCTGCCTGGCACATGGTGCTGAGTGGCAGCGGCACTGGGGTGCCCATTCTGCCTTCTGAGCATAGTAGGGAGGTGGTAGAAAGGGACCAAGACATTGTGATGGCAACCAAAACCCTCGGAGAAGGAACCACGTGGATTGCAGACTTCTCAAAAGAAAACCTGGCGTTTTTCCCTGCTCAGCTGCTTGACTGCAGGGAACAAGCTCTCCTGGAAACACCCACCGTGGATAAACCTCCACCTCCTCAGACACAGCAAGTGGCAAAGGATGGACTCCAAGGAGCCTGAACAGTGGTCAGGGTGGCCTAAGGTGAGACTATGCTCAGAAGCTCTTCCTCTGCCCGCCCTGGCTCAGCACAGGCATGGTCACCTCACCTAATTGAGCCGCTTAATTTCCTCGTGGGAGGGAGGAGCGACTGCCTCTGAACTTGGCTGGGAGCAGCAGAGCAAGCAGGCAGGTGATGTTTCCCCAGCCCTCGTGCAGTCAGAGCTCTGGGCACCAAGCAGCTCTGAAGAGGGGCAGTGCTGCTCTCCACCAACACCTCCCGAGCACAAGGGGAATGCTCGTCTTGAAAGCGACACAACTCCTCATGCTCGGTGGTGGAGCCCAGATGTTTACCTCCCTTGCACCCATTACTGTCACCAGCAATAACCCAACCATAAGCAACAAGCCCGAGGGGTAGCCGAGCCCAGGCGATGTGGGGACTTTCCAGGTAAGACAGAACATCATTCTCCCCAGGAGCAGCTGCATTAAGTGGCCCCCAGCTTCAAGCGATGAGCAAAGAAGGGCCAATCTGCTGGAAGGTGTGTCCCCTGCTGCCCAGTGACCGGCTGTCACCTCCTTCCCAGGCCAGCAGGATCCAACTGAGCCAGAATCCCCCCTGAGGAACAGTGTTACAAGGCAGATTTCCACATTCACAGCACGTCTGTCTCCATGTCTCTCAGCATCACTCACAGCGACCGATAGTGACGGGAATTGGTGACACTCCTAATAAAAAACGATCAGAATATTGCAGGTAAGAGCTGCACACAAGTTGCAGGTCCAGGCCTAGTCTGTCCCCTCTCTTAAGAAACCCCCTCAGGAAAAACCAGCAACAACAACAACAAAACAGAAAATGAAATCAAGCCGTAAACGTCACCAACTGAAACGCGCTCGGAAGCCAGCGCACAAAACGTGACCGCTCTCAGGCTGCGAGTGGTGGCTGAGCCAGACTGGCCAGAGCCCAGAGGCAAAGCCACGTTCACCCCAGGAAAGCGGTGAAGTAACTTTGCAGTTCCCAGGACAGAGATGCCCACCAGAAGGTGCCGGGCTGCTGTGATATAGCACTGCCAAAGCCTGGCCGCTGGGCACGGGAGGACACTTGTGGCAGCCGGGGGCTGTGAGCCGGCTCCTGCTGACTGGTGGATGTCAGGCAAAAGAAGCAGAAGCTGGTACCAGCCCCAGGGGATACCACCCCTGCCCTAAGGAGTCAGATGGAGCCACTTGGCAGAGACAGAGATGGGCTGGCAGCTCCCCAGAAGGCGGCCAAGCCCCTGCCATGCTGCACCTCGGTGGGCAGCAGTGCCAGCTCCAGCTTCCAGGACTTGCTGTGTCATTTAGGGGAGAGGGAAAGGCTGAGGGTCCCTTTCCTGCTCTCGATCAGCTGCAGGGATTTGCAGAGCTCCTGGCGTCCCGCTGCGCTGCCGCGTGGCCCCGGCACGCGCGGCGCTGGCATTCGCCAGCCTCTGGGCTGCTGCTCCCCCCGGGAGCTGCCAAGCACCAGGCCTCTCTTTCAGCCCCCGAGCCGAGCGGGATGTGGGGGTTCAGACGGGTGCGGTCAGACACAGCTCCAGAAAGCCTGAGATTTCCTCACCGAGAGGCAGCGGCTCCTCTCGCCGCCCGCAGCCGCCGGCAATCCGCCCACGCCAGGCGAGGCTGGGGGTGTTTGCGCTGGGTGGGAGAGGGCAGGCAGCCCAGATGTGCGCTGGGAAGAGCGGGCTCAGTGCGGAGCCAAGAGGGGCAGCTGGCCACCTCGCTCCCCACCGCTCCCACAGCGCTGAGGAATAGCTTTGTTTCTACCCAGGATGCAAAACCAGGATTAAGCTAAACAGATGGGGAGGGAGCTGGAGGGACAGATTCGGAGCTTGGCTTCTGCGAGGAGCAAATCCATATGGGGGAAGGGAGGGAGGGAAGGCAGGGAGGGAGAGATGCTGTGGAAGGAAGGCAAGAGCATCACACCCCCACATGAGCAAGGAGCCACCCAGGGATGCTGGGGCTGAAGGCTTGGGGCAAGGAGTCAGAAAGGATGGGGGGAGATGAGGGAGGGGGGGTTAAGTACCTGAGGACATCTCCCTGTCCCCTCCCCCAACAGCGCTGTCACTCCAGCTCCCAGCACCTAGGGTAAAGGAGGTGTTGTCATGGAAACGGTTATTCACCACATGGAACCTGACATTTGTGGTCGCCATGGAAACCAGCTCTTGGGGGCATTCCCTCTGCTTTGCACAAAAGAGACATTTTGATATGATCTCTGGGGAGGGGGCCCCCCTCTCCCCATCTGTCCACCCCTTTCCTTCCTCCCATCCCAGGGAACCTCTATGGACCTGCCCCTGAGACCTGTCCACGGCTGGTCCTCCCAAAAGCATCGCGGTGGGGGGAAGTGCACCCCACGAGGTCACCCACCCACGGCGAGGCGGCCACGGGCACTGGAGGTGCCGGCAGCGCTGCCAGCCCGGTGACGTGGGTTGGTGCTGGTGAGAGGCTGGAAGTGGCGTCTGAGCAAAGCGGGGCTGCCTGGGGTGGGATGGGGCGCGTGGGCCACGGCCACGGCTTCTCAGCTCCTCTTCCTGCCACGGCACCTCGGCAGGGCACAGGGAGACTCGCCCTCTGCCGAGGGCAGACCAGGTCCTCGAGCTCTTTTCCAGAGACCCTGCCAGCTCCAGGGACTTTGAGAGTCACCTACAGAACTGAGGTCGGGCCTCTGGGGTGGGTTTCATCTGCTCTGGAAGATGGGGGTAAAGAGGAGAAAACAAGAGACAAGAAAAACTTGTCCAGATGCTGAGGCCTGGAGAAAAGGAGGATTCTCTGCCTGCTGCTTCCTGAAACAGGAGGTCTCCCAGCTGAGGCAGGGGCAGGCAGGGTCCTACTTGCAGAGAACGGGATACCCAGAGGCTTCCACAAACAGGACACCACCACCTTAATCCTTCTAAAGTCCTACGTTGCCATCAGAGATGATGAAAGGCCTCTCAAGCAGAGGGGTGAGCCTACCATCGCAGAGAGCCCACGGTTGGCTCATCTCAACAACACAGGCTGCAAGGCCTTGAGAAGTGTCCCTGCGGGGTCCTAAACTTTGTATCCAGGTCTCAAACAAAGAGCTCAGTCCCCTACAGGAACTGGACGCACAGAAAGGACAACCCCTGACCCTCCAAAACAAGTCAGAAGAAGCTTTGCTATCACTGGTTTCACCGAGGCCAAAACACATGGTTTCTCTCACTGCATCGCACAAGGCCCTTCTGGGGGTGAACAAGCTCCCCACGTTCACACCGATGTCCAGCACGAGCTGCCACCCCAGCAATCTGGTGGTAGCCATGGTCTCCAGCAAGGAGTGGTGACCTCTAACTCTTGCTTCCTCAGCTTTCAAACGGCACAAGCTGGCTGGTGGGAGAAAGCCCCCAGGGACGGCAGGGCAAGGCTCTCTATTAATTAGGAGTAAGTGATGTAAAATAGCCCCCCAGGTACAATGGAAGGGAACCTCATAGCGTTAAGAGGGTCAGAGGCAGAGGGTTGGAAACACACAACGCAGGCTGGGCTCCTCTGGGACGTCAGGAGCCAAAAGGCATCCGAGGCCATTGGCAGAATTAGGTCCTGGGCTCTTAAGCTTTGCAAATCGTGGGCTGGTCCTCTTCTGGCCAGTTAAAAACGCCCTGCCTGAATGATCACAACCACTTCGGGCTGTGCACAGCACATAAATCTAAATGCTGATCTGCTCATTTGGATTCCGTTTCTGGTCGGGAACGCAGGCAGGAATGGATTGGTGCCAGTCGCAGCGCTCGAGTCTCCTGCTTGCATCTTTCCACTGACTTCTCTGTGTACATTGGTCCTATCCAGAAGGACCATCCTTCCCTGAGAAAGGGGAGTTGTCTCACGCAGAAACACGAGCCACATTAGCACCGAGCACTGTTCCAGCACAGCTCTAGTAAGCCTGCTTATGAATTCACCCCCCATCCAATCCCATTACCAGGAAGACAAGGATAATGGTGAGTACTGTGTTCCAGGTGGAGGAATCGAGGCACAGCACATGATGATGAAGGTCATGGAAGAAGTCTGTGACAGAAACAGGATGCAAAGTCCAGAGTCCAAACCACGGACTTCTTTTGCGTGAGCAAAGACGACCATCGGAGGGCTTCACCCAACGGCTTCGCATCACCGAGGAGAGGACTCAAACTCCAGCTCATCTCACGAGCTTCTCTAGGAGGCATCTTCCCTACTGGCAGCACAGAGAGCAAACCAGGCAGAGCAGGGCTGTCATCCCCCATTCCCCACCGAGGCAGAGCAGGGCCGCTATCCCCGACTCCCCACCGACGCCAAGCAGGCAGCAGACACCCGAGCAGCGCCTGGGCCACGAAACACACGGCTTGGCTGCTTTGCCTCCTGGCTTCTCCGCTGCGTCCCTTGTCCCTTAACGCAGTCAGACATCCCTGTCTCCACTGCAGCTAGTGGTGCTCCGTGAGGAAGGCGAGCAGCTCATCGCCATGACTCAGAAAGCCTTTGTCTCTCCCTGGTATCTCCGTGGAAGTGACAGCACCATTACTGTGCATTAACATCAGCCGAGTGGCGGGAGGCCGGCCCAACGTGGCAATTACGGCCCCGACCGTGGACGTGACTGCTTGGTGGACATGTTTAAGTGTGGTCTCTCAGGACTCCACGGTCAGTCTGTCCTCAGGAGGTTCCTCTCTTGACAGCCCAGCGTGCCGCACGGTGCTGCACTGAGGAGGATGTTAGATGATCTTCTTCCCGGTTGCCCTGATCTTTTCTGGTCGCTTGTGATTAGTGCCACTGAAGGGCAAAGGAGACTTTAGGTGAGAAGAGGAAAGTGCCAGCTTTCTCAGCTCCTTTTCTATAGATACTAGGACAACAAGCTTCCCCAGAGGCAAGAGGAAGAAAAATCCTGGGCCAAATTCAGGTGAGCACTTTTCTGGTTTCACAGGGGCATTTCAGCAGCGCAGAGAAAGAATAATATCTGGGCCCAAACCTCCTCCTGCTCCTCCCTGCTCTTGCAAGACAGAGATAAAGGAACTGAAAACCCCAAAAGCCCCTCTGAGGAAGTTTGTCAAGACCACGAGAGATCATTCTGGCCACCAGAAAGCCTGAGGACGCAGGCACAGCTTGGTGCTCAGGCCCACAGTCCTGCATCACGTACAGGGTCTCGCTTCAGCAGAGACAGGGTCTCGCCATCCTTGGCTTGCTCAAGGAGGCTCAAACCACCAGAGCCACTCCTGGCTCAAAGTGAGGTGGAAAGGGCTTAGCAGGCCTACAAAAAGCAGGAATAAGGTGCTATGAGATGGGTCACCAAGTTACTGCGAGCAAGAGCAAGAAAGCTGCAGAGGGGAAAGCTGAGAGCACGGCCACACTCACCTGGCCTTGATCTTTCTGTCAGGCTGTTTGGAGAAGACATCCAAGACCCGTCTTTCCCTGTGCACACCCAGTCCAGAGAACACACCACGCACACCTTGGAGCCTCCAAGGACCTCAGCAAACTGTTGAGGGACACAAGACACCTGAGGTGCCAGCCAGCCGGCTCTGCAGAGAGCTTCAAAGGCCTCACGGATGTGCTGGAAGGTTAACAGGCTGCAGTGGGTCAGGGATGGACGGTGTGGGGGTGGTACTGGTGGTTCCTCAAGGTAGTGGTGCCCCCACCACTTCCACTCCCATGGCGGGTTGATTACAGTAGCCGGGGAAAGAGGTCTCTGCTCATTTAACACGCTTTGGTGGCCACAGACAGGGCCAAGCAGATGGACCCTCCGCCCCGGCTGCTGCACACAGGCCAAGTGCACCAGTTCCCATGGCAACCGCTAACGGTCCGAGCGGTGCAAAACCCTGCAACAGTGACAAACCCATGGGAAAACCCACTGAAAATAGGCCCGAGTCCCGTGGCACCATAAGAAACCCCAGAGCCATCTCTTCTCTGGGCTGAACAACAGAAGTTATGGCTCACAGCAGACCAACTATTCCACTCCAGAGGTGGTCACAGACTGGAAGAGAAGCCCAGAGCCACTGTGGCATCTCCTTGGAGATAATCGAGACTCGGCTGGAGAAGGTCCTCAGTGATTTCATGTAGTTTGTCCTACTCGGAATGGGGTTTGACCACAGACCCCAGAGGTCTCTTCCAGCTTACTCTGTGAGTCTATATCCTCACCCACGAACACTTGTGTGCGTGCACACCTACCAGAGGACCCTGGGGAGATGGGAACACAGAGTTATGCTAAGGAGCATGGATGCCTTTGCAAAAGTCACAGAATCAGAGAATTGCTTAGGTGAGGAAAGACCTTCAAGATCATCAAGTCCTACCACCAACGTGACTCTCTACTAAGTGTAACTAAACCACATCTCTTTAGCACCACATCGACATGTTCAGGGATGGTGATTCCACCACTGCACTGGGCAGCCTGTTGCAGGGCCTGACAACCCTTTTGGGGAAGAAGTTTTTCCTAAAAATCCAACCTGAACCTCCCCTGGCAAAGATGAAGGTCTCTGCAGGTTGGGGCATGTTCACCAGCACATACCAGGAGCTTACCAGGCAAGAGCCCAGCTGTGGGAGACAAAAGTCGCAGCCCCTTAAGCCAACACCCCCATCCAGCACAAGCATTTGCAGTTCACTCTGCAGTGAAGAGGCCTTTCTGTTGCTTCTTGGCCAGGGGCTGCTTTAACCCAGTGCCTTCATGTCCTGGTGCTGCCATTTCAACGAGATGGCCTTGCCACGGTCTCTGTGTTGCTGTCTTCTACAGATAGCATCACATGGCTGCCATGAACTTGCTGCTATTATCTAACAAACCTGCAGCATGAACACAGGAAAGACTTCTCTGCCCCAAGGTTCACACTGCAGAGGCCACCTCAACAACAGAGACAACAAGAGATGGTTGTCAACAACCAGAGTCCGGTTTCAGCTCCCAACCAAACATCTGAGTCTCCAACACCACTCCTCAGAAGGTCTTCCAGCTTCACCAGCTGGAATATCCTGCACAGTTCACATGAAGAAACTTTCCTAAGTACTGGTCCAGGCTGGGTCTATGTCCAAGAGAGAAGGGAGGGGAGAACGAGATGCTCTGACCTCTCTACCAAACCCCCTCCAGTGACCTGTACTCTCTTACATCATCAGGAGTTGAGGCTCCTGGCAGATGGCCCACGGGGAGCCTTCTCCCTCAACCCAGGAGCCAGCCTGCCCACAGGGGTGCCCTCTGCTCGGGCTCTGCCGGGTCTCTGCGTTAATCCTTGTGCCCAACATCCGAGTTAGTGCTGCAGCATCTCAACCCCTGGTGCATTCCCAGAGTCTCTCTCTCTGCTCTAACGCTGCTGCTCTCTGTAATTTTCCATTCCCACGTCCCCGTGTTCCCAAGCCATCACCACGGCCAGGACTTCTCCCCCTGATGTGGCCACATTTCAGTACCCCCATCACTACTCTTAAAGCTGCCCATACTCCCAGCTTGGATCAATACCAATTTCTGCCACTTACTTGCCTACCTTTCAGCAAGCCCGTCTTTGTTCTCCGTAGAAATAAAACTGTAACTGTACCTTGCCAGAAGAATTACTTTTTTAAACCTCCCCCCCTTCTCTTCCTCCCTCTATTCTTCTTCCCCTTCTTCTTCAGGAGCAATTTTATGTAATTTGCAACTGTCTGGCTGCAAATGAAAAGAGACACAAAGCGTTTCTGCGAAATATTGAAAAGCTGGCTGCTTTTCCCTCAAATTTCACTTAGCGAGAGGCTTTAACTTGGTGTGTGATCACTGCGTGTCATTAATAACCTCTCCAATTCCTTTCAGAACTCAGCAAAGTGAAGGCACAATCACGAATCAAAGGAATGGGTTATTGAGATATAATATCGTTTCACCGAGCCAGGGAGGAGCGTGCCAGGGAGCGGAGAGGAGGTGAAGCACGTTAGGCTGCCTGGCAGCTGAAGAGGGCACGAGATTTAGGAAGAAGGGGAAGGGCTTGACTCCCTCTCTGCTTTTCAGCTCCAAAGATTCTACCTCTGTTCAGCCTGCAGGGGTTGGGTTGTCTTTTGCCAAGCCCCATTTGTGTCACCCTACTCTGATGTCATACGCACTTCATTTTTCTTCCTGCTATTGCCACGTACAACAAAGAGAGAGTAAATGGGCAACGTGAACGAGAAATTGCTTCTTTACCAGACTGTGGCCCATTTACTGGGATCCCAGTGGGGTGGTCCATTCTCTGTCCTGTGCCAAGGTCCTCGCTGTATATGTGGTGAGAGGCTTTGCCACAGAGTTCATCAGAAGACGATCAAGATGTGAATGTGCAGAGATGAAATTTTACAGCCTTGTTCCCAAGACAGGGAAACCATCGGTTACTGAGCTCTGCTGTTTCCAGAGTGTTCTCTGTGACCAGCTGGGTCAGAGCCACAGGTGACATCACACAGACACAAGCAAGCCAGGCTAAGAAAACAAGGCTGAGAGGTACCTTCGGTCACCCAGCCCATGTTTGCTCCGTGCACATCAGGATGAAGGGCTGGTCCTTTCTGGTAGTGACCATCTCTAAATGACCACTGAAATGGTCAAAGGGAGAGAATCCTGCCTGCTTGGTCATCGAGGGACTTTCCAGAAGAGAAACTAAATGTGCTGAAGTGGTGTATAGCCAGCCTGAAAATAGACAGCTCCAAATGCAGCGCAGCTCATCTCCATCTTAATCCTGAAGCTTAATTACACCACATTGCTCATTAACTGTCTCCAGACAAACATGTTCAAAAGGACTCGGCTAGCACAGACTTCTTACTGTTCCCAAGCAGTTGCTTACACCTCCCTCAACATAAAAAGCCTTGAGATCATCACATCACAGCTAAATTGCTGCTTTAAATACTACTCCACGCAGCACTCCATCACCACCGAGAGCACAAACAGCAGAGAACACGGCGAAACACGCAACAAATCCCCGACGTAGAACCGCAGCAAAGCCGAGCTTGCCTTGAATCCACCCAGCCTCACGTGAATAACCTTTCCAAGTCCCTCTGCAGGTACTGGGTAGAGAGAGACACGTCTGTCTTCTCCACCGTGTTGCAGCACCGTACCATGACTCATCACGTCTGCTCCTCCATCCTTTGACTTGTCATACGGACTCCCATCGATTCTGCCCCTGACCGACGTGCACAGATTAAGCTGCTTTAGCCCAAAAAGTTGAGCTTTTGCCACTCACACAAAACGACCTCAAGCAGCACTTGAGAGGCCAGTTCTCCACACTCTTCCCCCTTGCTGCCCTGAGATAGCCTGAAATGGTAAAGATCCTATTCGGTGGTAATTAAGTTAACGTGGGTTTTCCAGCCCACAAATGCCAACACAGGGAGCAGAGGTAAACAAATATGGAAAAGGATGTGTGTGGGGATGCCGAGGGGAGCTGGCAGAGGTGAGGGAAGCTATCCGGACCTGGATGGGTTAAAGAGGAAATGTTATGGTTAAGGATTCCTAACCCTTCTCCAGAGACCCCTGGTTTACATTAATTATTCTGTTGCCTTCAGCACTCAGGGCCTCCTGTGAGCTTCTGTCTATAAGTACCCAACTCCTCCGCCTACTCACCTCCAAACGAATCCGTGCAACGTGCTTGATCAACCCCCTCAGTGCAGCAAGGGAACTGCCCAGTCAAAGCTCTCCAATCACACCAAAAGGGAAATGGCAACAATTCAGAGCTCCTTTCAGCTCACCAGCAGGGAGGCAGAGGACTTCCTGGCAAGGAGGGACCTGTTCCACAGTGCCTGGCCTGCTGTGACCCCTGCTGCACTTCACTCCCAGCATCAGATGCAGCGTGAGCAGGACCCAGGACCACACCAGAGGTAGTTCTGCAGTCTTGGTCTCACCTATATAACCTACTTCTCCAAATAATGGGATGAGGCAAGAGGTTTTTTTCTTCTGCAAAGCTGATCCAACTCAGTCACTGCCCCAGAAGTCACGCTGGGTCCTGCAGAGAGCCATCAATGGCAAACTAGGAGCAGATGCTCCAGAAAGTTCTGCGCAGCTGGAGGAAAAGGGTCTGGTACCTTGTCTTGTCTCGTGTCAACTTTCCAGCATGTGCAGGCTGGGTCTGCGCACTTCACCCCAAAGCCCACAGTTCCCTAGTGACAGGGACAGGCCCCAAAAGATGTCAAGTCACACCACAGAGCAACACAGAACTTGGCTTGGCTGGAGTCACACAAGGCAGCCTTGGGAAGGTGAGGAGAGCAGCAGCAGCAGCTCTGTGAGGAGCAGGGCTGTGCTTTGGCTCCCATGCCCCTGTTCTAACCCCCAGACCACATTCCTCTTTCACAAGCAGGAAAAAGTCATCAAAGCCCCTCCTCACCCTCCCTCCCTTCCCCTGATAACCACCCCTATTCACCTGCCCATGGCACGAGCTCCAGGCACAACTCCCTGGGACTTACCCCTGGCAAAGTCTTCTGTTCGTGCAGCGCTGTCTGGGCTTTGATGGCAGAGTCTCGGGCACAGTACGTGAGGAACGCGCAACCTGCAGCAGATACAGCAAGCACTGAGTTAGATGGACAACTGCAGATGCACGTCAACACCACGTTCCTCTGTGGGAACAGCATCTGACCCAAGCACAAGAATCTCAGAATCATTAAGGTTGGAAGAGACCTCCAATGTCCACCTAACATTTTCATGACCGCTAAACCACGTCCTGAAGTGCCATGTCTACACATTTTTTTGAACACCTCCAGGGATGGTGACAAGAACTAACAGATGCTGTCCTGCTCCAGCACATCTCCAACCAAAGCACAACAACTACAGATGCTGTCCTGCTCCAGCACATCTC
>JANIJG010008276.1:0-14366 GCA_024611175.1 Megaceryle torquata | reverse complement strand
CATCTCCAACCAAAGCACAACAACTACAGATGCTGTCCTGCTCCAGCACATCTCCAACCAAAGCACAACAACTACAGGCTGAGGACAGCCCTTGTGTGAGATCTGCCCTTTGCACGAGGTGCAGGGCTGGGAGCACAGGAGAAGGTTTGCTAATAAAAGGCAAAAATAATAAAGGCAAAAAAGGCAAAAATAATTTGGATGAGTTGAAGACTCTAGGAGGAAAAAAAAAAAAAAAAAGAAAAGACAAAGACACAACATGAAAGGACTTGCAGACCCAATCTGAGGTCTGCTGATGTCATGGAAAAGGATCCCAGTGAATCAACTAGGTTTGAAACGGGTGATGAACAAGGCAAGAAATAGAAGAGCAAAATGCAAGTTAATGTCACCAGTGTGAGAAACAGCCCAAAACAGAGGAGGAGATGAAAGGAGCAGTGTGATTATTGATTAAAAAAATAACATAGAAAAAGAAAAGCATCTGGGATTTTAGGCTCGTATGAAACCTCCATGGTCCAGCTTCACAGAATGATGGGAAGCTGCAGAGGGAGAGGTCTGGCTTTCTGTGCCATGCTGACACCTGTACGATGGGCACCAACACAGACAGACAGACAGACAGACAGACAGGACAAGGGAGATACAGAGAACAGTAAAGCACAACGCATTCTGCAAGGGCCACCTTAAGAAGCAAGATAAAAAGCACACGGAAAAGGCCAGATCTTGACATTCTTTGACTCAAGATTTGACTCAACATCTTCGCCTAACACTGGAACCAAGGGAGGAGGGGAGAAATTGTAGCCCCTCCAGGAAGAAAAGGGATCATCTTTGGGTGCTCTGATGCTAAGAATAATCAAATGAAACTAAGCAAAGGAAAAAAAAAAAAAATTGGCTGGTTATCAAGAAACATTTCCTAGCAGAGAGAGATTTATTAGACTGTGGAATGATCTCCCCAGGGAAGTGCCTGGAGCTCCGTCACTTGAGTTGTTTCAGATGAGGATGGGCAAAGCGCTGGAGAATAGACTCAAATGCTAGAATGCATCTGACCCCCTCACTCACCCCCCTCCTATTCACAGTGGCATTTCACATCCTAAGCAAAGGCAGGACACGTCCCTTCAGCTTGTCACTAAATGTCTGTGCCTATAGCGTTGTGCTGGAGCTGCAGATGCATTGTTGTGGCCCAAACAGAGAGGCTCATTCTTCTGACCCACCTTGTGGGTGGCTTGGGGTACTCCAAAGCCATTCCAGCTCTCTGTGGAGCCAAAGGTGGATGCAGGACAGGGGCTGTCTGGTGGAGGGGAACCTCCACCCCAGAGTGACTCCGTGGCACTCAACACTCAGGCCACTCTGAAACCAGCTGCTCAGGACAATCCCAACCCATGCTGTTCTTCCATCCCAGCCCTAAGAAGTTGCTTCAGCTAAGAAAGTCACATCTGAATGCTGCACCAAGGCCAGAGATGGGCTCACTGGATGATTTACCAAACACAGCCAGGCCAGGAAGCACACAGGTAACCTCCACTTCTCATGGCAGAGCTGGGGGAAGCACCATTTGCTTGTGCTGTCCCCTCACAAACTGCTGAGAAGCCAAGCACCATGAAAACCCTCAAAAGCACCTGTATAACCAGAGGAACCAAAGCCTCTTTCTAACAGACTTGGAGGCCTGAAGTCCCAAACACAGATACTTGCTTGATTCCACCTGCTGCTCCACTCTACTCCTCTGCAAGACACACGAGACCCATCAGGTTTAGCCCACAAAACTCTGAAGCCAGAAGCTGGTAATCAGCAATTTATTCCCCCAAGAGCTTCAATGTCTTGGCACCATGTCCGTGTGCAATGACGACGTGATCCTCACCTCAGGAGAATCAAACCTAAGAAAATGAACCTTTCAGGGTATTCAGCTCATTTAAATAAATTTTAATCTCATTCCTGCTTCCCAAATGGCAGGAATTGGGGAGGCTGTCCTGGCTTTGGAAAGGAGGGAGCTAGAGAGGTCAGCTACATCCTTTAGAAAACACCATTACTGCTCTCCACGGCCAGATGCTTTGGAGGTAGGATGCAGGAGGCAATTCTAGAGAACCTTCCTTCCCAAAGAGCTACTATCTCTTGCATACTAACTCTTCAGCTACTCCTTAGGATGCAGCACAAGGCATCTTCCACAGCCTCCCACTGTCCCAGCCTTTGCCCAGGTGCCTGAAGCTTACAGAAGTACCAGAGGCTCAAGGAAAGATGTGTTTTCCCAGCAGGGAAGAGTTTCCTTGCTGTGATGGGACCCTGCTTACCCTGTTTTTCATGGGTTCTTCAGGCTCCTAAAATTTTGAACCCGAGAGTCACACAGGGATCCACTCAACAGCGAGGAGATGTCCACAGAGGCGCAAAGGGGCCTGTCACTCTCACTAGGTTTTCTCACTTCCACGTCTCCTGCTTTAGTTAACGACAAACTCGGGTCGACAAGCTCATGCCCCTTTGGGCGCTTCTAACACCGAGTCAGCTATGCCTGCTGAGACATGGGACATGGTGTTAAAAAGTGCTTGGGGCGTTAAAAAATGCTGGTCTTGAAGGTCCTGGGCACCCGGCCAACCAGGTGGTGACAACCCAGTCACAGAATGGGGGAAGCATAACAGCACCCAGAGCGCTCTCTATGAAATCAAGCTGTAAAAGTCTTAAATGGGGGAGCTTGGACCGGTGCTACTGCTGGGCACTGGTCAGAGTTGTGACACCTCCACCATCATCTTCCTCTGAGGACTGAGTGACTCCTCTTCCTCGGGATGATTTTTGAGTCTAGACTATGATTGTTCTAGTGCTACAAGAAACCCCGTATCAAACCTGACCCGATCTGCAGGGTGATTCAAAATCAGAAGTTGTATTATCAATTCTGTATTATGGTACTTACAGGTTGCACTGTTGTGATTCTGCTTGTCAAAGCCTGTGCTGTTCTAATCAGAAATTCTGTGCTATGCTCATCATCAAATTCTGTTAAGAAAATAAAGCTTTAAGTGTAACTATGACTTAGCGCTGTCACCATTCCTGCCAAGGATCCCTAAGAGAATCTGTACGTCCCCTTAGCGTTTGGTGACACCACCCTACTCCCACTGGCTCCAGGAGGGTTTCCAGCTCCCTGTAAGCAGAACCCAGGCTGGTGCCACTTGCAAAAGAGCGCAGGAAAAAAATAAAAAATTAAAATATTCTGTGGCTGATCCTCCCTCCAAACCACACATTGACTCCGGGATTTATAGTCCCTTCAGATCCCAAACATTACTCCAGACATCAGCAGTCTAAAGCCTTGAGCAAGAAAAGGCTGTCAGTTTGCAGAAGAGAGGGTCTCTAGATTCAGCTTAGCATTTGAAATCACATCAAATACTTCAGCAGGGGAACAGGGAGTCAGCAGGGAGCTTATCTACAAGCCTGCAGAAGCTGAGTCAAAACTCGGCTGCCAGGGAGGCAAGTTGGGCTGAGGCCGTTATTGCCTCCCTGCCCTTTGGAAATGCCACCCGCCCGTCCACACTCTCTAACGTTTCTCCACACACCCTGCCAGGGCTGCTCCTGCCTTTCCCCTGCAGTTCACTTGAGTATCTCACACTCCAGGACCTCCACACTTTTCCCTACCACAGGCACCGCTCGGGAACCCATCCAGGAGAGCATTGCTGATGCTCGTGGAGGAACTGCCTTCTGCCCAATCCCGCAACACGAGGCCAAAAATTTCCACTTGATTCCACTGCTCTGTCTCCTCTGACCCATTCCAAAAGCCTTTTCAAACGCCTCCCTGCTCTTCCCGTGAAAATATTAGCTTTAAGACAAACGCTGCCATTAACATGCAAATGTAGCGGTGATTAACATAAATAGAAAAACTGCCTCATGAATAATATTAGGAGGCTGGAACAGTATCAAGTACCAGCAGTCAGGTTGCTGAGACATGGTCGGGCACTAAGAAAACCATTTCATGATGGTGCTCGTGTTTCTAGCAGGACTGTAAGATCCTCCTCCGCCTCCAGTGAACCCATCCGTTCTCAGCACCTCTACAGGACAGTTCTAGCTCTTGGGCTCTCTCACTCTGCGCCTCAATTCACACCCTCCTGCCCCTGGCAGCCCTTTTCTACCTCCCCAGGGGCAGAGGCAGCTGCTCAGCTCCGTGTCAAGCTGCAAGGGATTGCAAGAGGAGCTGCTGGGCTCTACCAGCAGCGCTGGCTTCTCACCCAACCGCTTCTCCCCATTTAGGGAAAGAAAGGGGAAAAAAAAGCAGATGGAAGCTGCACGTGAGCTGTGGATTGGATCTCGCCATCCATTGGATCAGGGAATGTGGGGAGAGGAAACCAAATCCGCTGTTACAACTGCCCCAGAAAGATCACGGCTTCTGTACGGCGCAGGAACGAGCGTGTGGCTACCCAGATTTGCCGGTGCCTTCCCTGGCCAGCTCCTGTTCAGAGCTCCAGGGTGAGGTCTGACACCCTCCAGGCCTGCTGATGCTCCTCACCAGGTTGGCCTGCTCACACAGAGCCACAGTAAGATGGGGGGTCAGCTGGGGTTGGGTTTGGATGGATTGTGGGTCTGATTTCTTTGCTGCACGCTCCACCCCTGTGCCCATCCTTGCGGGGGAATGATGACTTTGGAGAGGTAGAGCACCTATTCCCGAAGCAGGCTGAGGGTCTCCGTGTGAACCCAGGACACCAGGAAAGGAATCCCAACCTTTCACTTCATACAAAAGAGGGAGTGGGGCAGAGGAAACTGGAGGTGCATGGAAATGACTGCACAGCAGCCACCAGAAGAACGTACACATCTCAACGGCCTTTCCTGGGCAGAACAGCACCGACAGCCCCTGACCAACACCTGCATCTGCTCAAAAACCTCAAAACCAAAAGGATATATTTATTTTGCTGCAGGAATCCTGCATTTAGCAGCAAGTTAATGTCACGCAGATCTGGCTAATACCAGTGCTGCCCCCTCTAATTTCCATATCTAAGTGGCAGATCCCTAGGATCCATCTCCTGCCTGGAACCTGACCCCAGACCACACAGTCTATATTTAATACTTCAACTGAAATGAAACGTGCAAGTGCCTCTTGCTTCAGGCCCACTCTCCTCCTTCCTGGGTTTGAAACCTGGCAACTCGCTGTCAGATGGAAGCGGGTTTGGGCTCAGACCCTCGCACGTAAGACCCCACAACACGTGGCATTTTGGTTCCCAAGTCCCAACCAGACACACTTCACCTAAATCCGAGCCAGCGCGGCTTCCAAAGGCTTCAATGAGGAAGCATTTTCCTTCTGAGCCAAGATTCAGCCTTTTGCTTGAAAATAAACTTATTTTTCTGCTGCCCCCTTCCCTCTCTGTTTATCGTAGAGGGGTTCGAGCTGCCACGGCACTTGTCATTTTTCTTACCTTTCCTCCTCAGTCTGAAAGCAGAGGGAACATTTAGGCCTGAATGCAACTCACGCTCCCTCCGGCGCCCACCAACACACGACCCCGTCACAAATCGGTTTAGGGCACAGAGGCCCAGGCTGAGCAGTGAGAGCTTTCAAGGTATTTACTGTGGGTTCCCTGCAGGTTTGCTCTACATGTGCCAGGGAGTGGTGCTGCCATCACTGCTGCCATCACTCTCGCAGATCCCACAGCGACCAGGCTCTGTGAATTCCCATTCATGGCTGGAGCTGCGCCGATCACAAGATCCCAAACACCTGCCGGGGGGTGGGCAAGAACCGTTCCACGGAAGGGAGACGACACCCTGATCGCCACAGCTTTTCAAAACACGGCTTTCCAACACGACAGCAAGTGCAGCGAATTATTGAGCCTCCTCAAACTTTCCAGCATCCACTAAAGGTCTTTCAGCGAGGGAAGCCCCCTCCTCTACCCCAACCTACCAGCAAGAAGGCCCCTCGTTTGCCCCAGACGCCACAGGCAACAGCAGATTTGCAGCCGGTATTCTTTGTTAGGCGGGTTTTAAACCGGCAGCGCCCGTGCTCCTGCCCGGGGGAAGGGTCCGAGCTCCCCCCCCACCCCGAGCTCACCGAGGGCTCCCGTTCCAGCCCCGGCTGCCGCGACCTGCAGCAGCCCCAGCCCCGCTGCACTCTGCACATCGGCGCCTTTGTCACAGCACCCCACGCACCGGCGCCAGGCCCCGGGCTGCCAGTGGGGGACCGGGACCGGGTGGGTACGTTCGGGCTCCGCCGCGGAGGTCACCGAACCCCTCCCGGACCACGGTACCGGACCCCCCGCCCGAGGCCACCGGCGATGCCGGACCTTTCCCCGGGCAGCGCAGGGTGAGGGGTGGGGGGGGTGTGGGAATCAGAGGCAGCAACATCGCGGTGGGTCACGCGTGGACCGAGGCGGAGGCGGGCGGGCGGGGAGGGGGAGATCGGTGGGACCCCGCCGCCCTTTGTGCGCGCCCCGGGGGAGCGTAGCGGGCCGTGCCGGGCCGTGCGGGGCCGGGCTCACCCTTGTGCATGCCGGTGTAGCGGTCCTTGAGCACGGTGAGCTCGTAGATCTTGCCGAACTGCTCGAAGAGCGGCTTGAGGTCCTTCTCCTCCAGGTTACGTGGGATCTGCCCCACGAAGAGCTTGATGGCATCCAGGTCCTTCATGCTGTCGGGCTGCGCGGGGGGCTCCGCGCCGCCGCTGCTGCTCATGGGGGAAGCTCGGCGCGGCGGGCGCGGCGGCGGCTGCTGCTGCTGCTGCTGCTGCGGCGGCGCTGCTGACGGGAGGAGCGGGAGCGGCGGTTGCCTCCTCGCCTCGCCCTCGGTGAGTCTGGCCATGCCCCGCGCCCGGCGCGGCTGCGGGCGGGCGGGCGGACGGGGGAGGCAGCGCGGCTGGGAACGGCCCCGCCGCCAGCGACCGCCGCCGCCGCCGCGCCACAAAGAGCCGCGCCGCAGCGCCCCCTGGCGGCCCGCGCTTGGCTGCGCGGGGCCAAGGCGGGGCGCGGGGACCCTCAGGAGAGGGGAGACGAGAGGGGCCGGGGGAGAAACACCCCCACACCCCCACGAAAAGAAGGGCCTCTGGGCGAGAAGAGCCGCGAAAACGCTCGCAGCTACGGGCGAGGAGATGAGGCAGTTTGGAGCGTGGCCTGAGGGCCCAGGGAAACAGTGCCGGTCTGCCTCGGGCCTAGTTGGGGGGGGGGGGGGGGGGGGGGGGCGGGCGGGGGGGGGGGGGGGGGGGGGGGGGGGGGGGGGGGGGGGGGGGGGGGGGGGGCACTGAGGCTCTGGGAGCACCCAGGAATAGGCCCCCTGCGCTCAGCAAGGATGGGAGGTTTGCTTTGTAGGACCTGGTACTTGTCTCAGAAGGACAAATTGGCATCAGCTGTCAGGAAATTAAGAGCTTCTTCCAAAATAAGAGCTTGCTCACGTTCCCCAAACAAAAGGCAGGGCCGAGCACCCTTCCCCATCCACAACGGCAAGTGGGGTTTGGCTCCTTTTTCTCAGCACCACAGTCTGGAGGACAAGAAATTATTTAAAGCAGAAAATGGTTTCATACAGCTCTCCCCCCAAGAGAGGGAACTGTGACAGTGAGCACAAGTCCTAGCACCGAGCTGGCAACAGGACCCCAGGGTCTACAACCCTGGCCAGGTCTCTGCCCCAGGCCCTTGTGGGCAAAGCCTCCTTTCATTTGAGCTCAGCTCTCTCCCAACCCCGGCTGGGCAGAGGCATTTCCAGCCCAGGCCCCATTCAGCCTGTGCCAGATGGTCAAAAGCTGGCCACCTTCTCCCCCTGGAAGCAGCCATTATCGCTACCAGGGTCAGATGGGGGAGTGGTGGATTTGCTCTCCCACCAGCTTCCCCGGTTCTGACAGAAAAGATGAGGCTGCAGGAGCAGCACGGTCCAGGTGGCCCAGGCTGCCTCATCTCCCTGTTCCGCAGCAATCATGGTGAGGCCGAGGCGCAGCACACCCAAAAGCTTGGGCTCCACACGGAGCAGCTGCCCTGGGCAGAGCAGCTGCAGGGATGCAGCCCGACCCAGCTCTGCCGCCCACGGCCACACACCGCCTGCATATCCCACCGGGCATTTCCTCTGCAGCAGGCACGGCTCTTGTCGTCACGCCATACATTTCAGCCTGTCATGCTGCCCCCGTGTCCCTGAAGATGAATGGGCTCCCGCGCCCTCGCGCTGGGCGGAGGGAAGGGGGGTGTTTGCTCGATTGTTTGCGGAGAGCTTTGGCAGAGCCAGGTGCTTGGCTCTGCTGAGCGTGCCAGGCCTGAGAGGCTCTACAAAGGACTGCGGTGCAGGCACTACTCGGCCTCTCTTCCCCTTGCTCTGTCTGTCTGTGAGGAGAAGCCTATGAGAAGTCGAGTTGTTCTCATTTATAACAGCTGCAAACAGATAAGGCCATCTTAAAACCAAGAAACCTTTACCACAACGGCAGCAAACCTCACTTTGGGTGAATCATGGCTAAGGCAGTAATGTTTTTGAGCACCTTTCCACGCCTAGCCTGCTTTTACACGTCAGCTGTTGCAGCACAAGCTCTAGGCTTGTGTTACAGCTCAGGGGACCCAGTGCCTCAGGTAGAAAAAAAAAATCTCTATCTAAAAGGAAAGATATATCCAATATCTTTTAGAGTCCATGAATGGACATATTGTAATCACCCTAACTGCAGCAGAGAAACACAGACATGGAAATACTGCTGGTAAATGAAAAGTGGAACAGCTGTCAATCAGCACCTGGAAAGAGTTTGAGACAGACAGAGAATCATATACCACAGTAACGGGATTAAGGGGTAGATAAAAGATAGTCGTGGCACCAAGAGAGAGTGAAAAAGGGAAATGACAGGTCACCTTTGTAGATGAAGAACCACCGTGTTGCATCTGTCACTGAGGATGCTGTAAGGGAGAGCTCGAAGGGGCACAGATGCAGATTCCCAGAGGATGAAGGAACAGATTCTGCCCAAACCTGAGGTGCTGCTTCAAAAAAAGAACTGGTAAAAGAAAACCACATTGTGTGCCCAGCAAATTTCTCTTCTGCAGATACATTTGCTAGTGAAAAAACCCAAGGTGTTTTCTGTAAACACATCTATGCTTCCCTGGCTTCTCATGGCAGGTGAGCATTTGAATTTAGACAGGGGCAGCTTAAGATCAGAGGTGAAGAGGTCCAGTCCAAGGGCCCAAATATGAGAAGGGGTCAAAGAAAAGACACAGGAACAACAAGATCCACTTTGCATTAGGAGTGCCTGCCCTATCCTCCCAGCTTCTAAAGCCATCAAGGAACAGCAAAAATACAAGCTGGAGCTCTCAATTTCCACATCACCTAGGAGACAGCACTTTAGGCAGGAAATCCTCCCAGCAGCCAGAAAAGAGGAAAAAAAATTAATTTAAAAAAAGAGGACCTTTTAAAACAATCTGCCTTCCCTTACCTATTTGTTCCTTGGGCAGAAGAGCCACAGGACTAGTTAAGATGGTTCTGGCAGAAAATATCCAAGTAAAAGCACAGTATCTCAAGAAGATTAAAAGTCCATTCCTGTGATGCGATTATTTCTGGTCTGGAGCAAAAGGTTCTGCAGAGAAAACTGCTCCAAGACAGAGAGACGAACAGCCCAAGAGGGAGAAAACAAAACCCACCCTCTCTTTGTAAGTGTACAACGTGCTGTAAGCTTTCATCCTTTCTTTTTTCCAAGACCTTGCTGTTTACCTTTCCCTGGATATCTGTTATCCCAACCATGAAGATGAAGATTTTGGGGTTTTCTTTAACAATTTAACTTTGCAACAAACCAAAAAATTAAACTAAGTTTTAAGGCTTGTGGATTTTATGACCGGAAGTTGTCTAGAACAGTGGGTAGATTGAAAATGAACATCAAAGATCCCAGATATCTTTCTGATCAAGAGCAGCTGTTCTTTGAGGATTAAAAAAAACCCCAAAGCGTGCCTTGTTGCCTGGTACACAAAAAGTTTTGCTTGTTTGTAAACTGTTTCCTCCAATGCTAGGTGGAAAACCATGGAACAGGGCCCTGCTTTCCCAGTCAAGGGGAGGCAGCTCAGCAGCTTCACAACCATGCCATACTCAACTGAGCTGATCGAGGTCGGTTTGGATGCGGTTTTAATTGACAAAGATATTAACCTCTGCTTATTTGATCTGGCATTTCCCTCTGCTCCCCCCCAAAAACACTCCTGGAGGAGGCATCAGGCAGAGAGCTGGTTACTTCTGTCACAGGCTTCAGTCTGGATAGCCCAGGACAGGGACAAAGTAAGAGAACTGAGCATCCCTCCTGTCTTGGGTTCATACCTGCACCATCTGCTGCTCTCTCACCTCTTCTCCCCCCCCCAAGTTCTTTATCTTCCCATTTCCTTACAGTTTCTGAACACTGTATTAAGACATTAGAGTGTATTTCATGGGGATAAGCTTAGAAGCATGAGCAACCTGGTTTGGGGACACATTTTAATAGCCTTGTCCTCTCACTCATTCAAAAAAAAAACCCCATGATGCTAGAACAGAGAACACAGGATGAGGAGAAGAACTCCGTCATTAAGTCCAGACATCTCCACTCCTCCTCCAAGCAGCTACAGCACCAAGCCCTTCACAACTGTTTTAAGAGACAAATTTACAAAGAAAGGTTGGGGTTTATGGTTCTGTTTGTTTGTTTTCCCCCTCCTGCTCTCCCTAGGGAAAGGTTAATCCAGCATTTAGGAAAGCCTGGATTCAACTGACTGCTCCACCCCACATCTTCCACCCAGCCCCACGCTGTGAGGGCCCTAGCACCTCTACAGAGCAAGGTCCTTGGTGCCGCCTACTCCACCAAGGTGTTGCAAGTGTCAGATATATTTAAGAGCGTGAAGCGTTCAGATACTATGGAAACCAGGGCAAGAGAAAAACCAAAAATAGATGGAAGACGCAAGCTGTTGAAAAGTCTGGAAAAGTCTTGCTGAGGAAGGCAGCGCTCGCTGCAGCTGATCCCAGGGTGGGATCCATTTAGAGCTCAAGCATAAAACATCCCCTCTCTCTCCTCCCTTCCCATTGCTTGCCATTTTTCTCTGCCACGGGGAGAGGAATAGTCTTTTTCCTCCTTAGGCCTTTAATTTCCCCTCTATTTAATAGGCCTCCTAATTATCAGGTCCTTTGAATGATTCACATTCTGGCTTGCCCTTCCCATGACCTGGAGCAGATTGCTGTCTGCCTGCTCCTGTACAGCAGGAGTATTGGGAACATGTCATGAGAATAAACACTATAGGGCCACTGTCCTGCTGAAAGGGAAATCCAGCAGCAACCTACAAAGAAAGGTGCCTGAAACAAAGAGTTGAGGTGCCAGCCTGGGAAGAACCATGCTTCTCCTTTTTATAATGCAAACACATTTATTGTGCACGTTCACCCTCCACAAACAAACCAGTTGCTAAAGTATAATAATCCCTTTCTTCACTTAAAAAAAAACCCCAAAACAACAAAAAAAACCACCCCAAACCCCACCAAGCAGCCTTTGGCACCACAGAAAGTACTCAAAATAGCCAGACTGACACGTGGAGGAAACACAGAGGATACCAATGTGAGATATACAAACCATCTTACTCAACAGTCAACCGAGTGGAAGACAGCAGCAGATGTAGAGCAGTTGGAGCAGTTCAGAAGGAGGATTGAAGCCATCTCCCGCTGCAAAGCCAGGCTGGGGTCATGTCCCTCACCAGCACCGACCACAAGTCTCTGGCTTGAGACCAGAGATGCTAGAGTCTCACTTCACAGCTCTGTCTCTAGTTCCAAGCGTTCCTTACGAGCTACTCCTTGAAAATAGAAGAGTCTCTGCTCTTTCCAGCATGACCACCACCTCAGTGAGGGAACCCCTACAAGGTGAGGGGAAGGCTCCAGGTAGCAATCCTTGGCTTTAGAGCTGTAGTGCACTAAGCAGATTGAAGGTGTCTAAGACTCTTCATCTTACAATTTCTTGACCACAGCATCAATCTCTGGAATGATCTCCTTCAGCTGGTTCCACTGTTCTGAAGACAGGGCGATCCCTAGAAACAGCAGCAGGGGAGGTTTCAGAGGAGGCAAGGGGGAAGCATCAGAAGCTGCAGAATGGAACACTGGGATCTGAGGCAGAGGCACAGACCAGAACCAGCATCCCGAGCATGGCAGCTCTGCCAGCACTTCAGCACCCAGATCATGAAGTACTCAACGCCATCACAGAGGCACCATAGGAGAATATAAGCTCAAATCTCTTTTCAAGAGCCCCCTGGCCCCTATGGCCTATTCCCTAGAACAAATTCCCACCCACACGAGCTAGGAAGAAGTTCTAGGAGAACCTTACTCCACAGTGTGTAGGACATCACCCTTTCAACTGTCCAAAGGAAATAATGCCAACTCCAGCTCTAAGAAAACTGCTGCTAACAAGAAATCACTAGCGTGGCTTTAAACACGAGCAAAGAACTGGCTTCTTTTTAGAGCCAGCAGAGATAAGGTCTTGATGTCCTGTCCCTCTCCCCTACAAAACAAGCGCAGTAATGGAATCGCTGCGTAGGCTCCAGCCAGATGATGTCAACTTGTTCCTTTTGGCTTTGTTAAGAATCACATTAAAGAACTAGGGCCTGAGCTTTATTAAATTCTCTAGATAAAAATCAGAGCTCTTGAGGAAAACAGCAGAGGTAGTACTGAAATGAAAACCAACAAACTTCTCTTCATTTAACGGACACATCTTTCGTCTCACGTTGTGAGTGTGCTTTACAGCCTGGATGGAGTCCACAGCGCTCCTCTCCCTCTCTGCACAGTAAAGCTTGAGGGCTCTGCTTCCTGGTTTCATTACAGGGTGCACAGGTCCCTCCAAGTGAGTGATTTATACTTGTAACTTCTCTGAAGGGAAATAATTTCTAGAAGGACAACCACTCTTAGGGGTTATAAAGCAAATCAAGATTAAAAAATTTATATATATATTATCTGCCCCGACACAAAAATTGATAGCAAAGGCCAAAAGGTTCCTCAAGAAACCCCACATTGACCAAATCTTTACTGGCTACAAGAGTCCAGGGCCTGAGAACTACGAGGCAACCTGGGAAGTCACTGTCAAAGTTCCAAAGCAGAATGCCTAAGTTGAGAGATGACTCCTCAGCCAAACGGCTGTGGAGAAAAATGCATTTTCCCTTCTCCAGCTGCCTTTGCTTGAATCACCCCCTCAGGTGATGCTGCAGTGTTGGGCCACTCTACCACATCACCAGCCACCTTGCCAGAAGGCTAAGGAACACCTAACCCAGCGGCACTGGAGGGTCTTGGTAGGGATCCAGAAGGGTCTTAACCTTCCTGTCCTTGCCTAGATAGGGAAGGATGGATTTACTTCTGGGAGGCTCTCCCTGCCCAGCAGGGCTTCACCATCGCAGACTAGGGGGATGAATACACAAAATATCACCTTTTTGCCCTGGGCATCACCAGCACCAAAACACAACTGCGTCAGCTAGCAGGACATAAGGAAGCACCATCAGAGCTGGCGGTTTCAGCCTCCACCTTACAGCTCTGCCCCCACCAACAGCCAGAGAAAGGACCGGTGAGCAGAGAGGTGGGCTTGGCTGGAGAGCCAGCAGCCCTGGCGAGCATAGTTGTACCTTTCCTCCCAGGTTTCAGGTCACCATCCTTGTCAGTGTAGAACTCCCTGATGTCCACGAGGACCTTCCCTTTGAAGGAGGACACTCTGACATAACGCATCTTCCCAATCTGCAGCAACACAGAGCCTGCATTAAATCCAGGCCTACAACAAGCTGTTTCTCAGCCCATAGGTCCCTCAACTTGCCAGAGGGCCAGGGAAGGAACAGCAGCTAGCCCAGGAAGTCAGCTCAGCTACAAAAATTCTGGGCTACAAGTAGAGGTGGCAAAGGGAAGACCTGTATGGAAGGATGGAGATGTGTCCTAACCCTCCATACCTGGAACATGCTCTCTTCAATACCTTGTCCCACAGGCTTTTCTGATGCCTTTGAAGGTTTGACTTCTGGTTTTAACCTTTTCTCTGGCTTTGAAGGCATTTCTTTCTTTCTTTTCTAGAAAAAGAGACCACCAGTTTGAACAGCCTAGGGTGAGGAGCTGCAGCCCTTCTCCCAGGCCCTACCCAAGCCTCCAGAACACACCAGCTTCACAGTCCACAAACAAGGAACGTGCTTGCTGGGGCCTCCATGGTGGGGCTGGGGCAAAGGGGCTCAGCCAGGGCCCCACTCACATCACCTGCCCTCATGAGCAAAGCCCAACCAGGAAGCTCTGCTGGCAGCTCTCCCTTTCCCTTGGGGTGGCAATACCTTCCCCTCCTCCTCATCCTCCTCCTCTTCTTCTTCATCTTCTTCCTCCCTCTCCTCTTCCTCCAGGCTGCGAGACAAGCTGCTCGTCCCCGCTAATTCTTTGGCCTTGGGCATTCTACAAGAAGAACCACCCGTCAGCCCGGGACCGGGACCGGGACCGGGACCGGGACCGGGACCGGGACCGGGACCGGGACCGGGACCGGGACCGGGACCGGG
>JANIJG010008275.1:18211-36451 GCA_024611175.1 Megaceryle torquata | reverse complement strand
TAATACTTATCATCTCACTTCCCTCTTTCTTGTTTTTTTTTTTTTCGTTTTGTGGTGGGTGTTTTTTTTTTTTTTGTTTTTTTTTTTTTTTTTTGTTTTGTGGGGGGGGGGGTGGTGGGGTGGAGCTACCAACATTCTCTTGCAGAGCTACTCAGATGGTTACCTCCTAATTTGTATCCATCACACCAGCCTAAGTTAGCTTAAACTAAACTCTTTTAATGAGTATCACCAGTCAGCACTGACTGAAAAGACATTGATCTCAGTAACTAAAAGAAAGCAATTGTATGAAAAACTCAGGAACTGGCTTTCAGTCAGTAAATCTGTCGGAAAAGCCCTAGAAAAGAGGCAGCAATAAGCCCCCTTAAGGGAAGGTGCTGTGCGTGGTAACTTTTGCAGCAGGCAAACCTGGAGATGCAGGAGGATATATATGCATGGCCTTGGTCTCAGAATGATGGAAGATAACTCGTTTTGTACAAAAACAGCACAGAGAAGACAAGTAACCTGCCCAAGGTCAGTTAAAAGATTGTGGAAATTATGGGAACAAGTGCCAGGACAGAGGTTTTTCCAAGGTGTTTATGCAGTTCAGTTGTCATGCCTGACTTCAGCTGTATAAGGACTGAGCTTTCAGAAATTTCTTAGAAATTTTCTGGGGGAAAAAAAAAAAAGCTCACACACAAACACAAACAAACAAACAAAACCATACAAAACCAAACCAAACAAAAAAACAAGAACAACCACACAAAAAAAACACCAACAACCAACTGTGATTCTGGGCAACTGGTATCTATCTTTAAAACACCAGGGAAATCCCTTTCCTCACCTACCAATACCTTCTGAAATAAATGGAACTGAAGCACATTTGAAAAGCCCACAAGTTCACACTGCCTTGAGACTGGAAAATGTTTTCCAGAAGGAAAGTATCCTTCCACAGATGATCTCTCCCAGCAGAGCAAATTGCTGCTGATGCCAGTGGTGACAGTATGACGTGGGGGTAACAATAGCTCAAGTAGATGGATGCCATGCTAGAGACTCACAGCAGAGTCTTCAAGTAACACGCACTTGTTCGAGGCTCTCACTGCTTAGAATAAATTCATTCTGGCACGAAGCTTTCAGTATGCACAGTAAAAAAAAGGCTTTGGCTGTAAAGCAATGTTCTTATGTGAATCGGGCTGTTTCCTCCACTGATAAGAACAATGACCCTACGAGCTCAGTCCAGAAGTCTTTCTGGTGCTGCTTCAGTGTTTCCTGTGGTGATAAATAACACAATATTCTCAAGAGGTGCAAATGACAAAAGAGCCAGAATCTACCCATGTGGATCATGTAGTCACTAAAGCACAATCTCATAGCATGTGGGAGGTGACCTGGAGACAATAGCAGAGAGACAGCCAAAGGAATTGTATTCCACTCATTCTGCTGGGGGTGGGGGGGAATAATCCACAAATATAATTTAATGGGAAAGGAAATCTGTTAACAAAGATTGTCTCATCAGGAAGCAAAAAATTTACTGAAGCAACAATTCTATATGAACTTTCATTTCCAGTGAATTATGCCATTATGTTCAGTTTCATTCGAAATGTGAAACCTGCCCTCGTGGCTGTGTTCTCTGCTGCGGGCTCGCTGTCAAAACAAAGAACAATTACAAAATGTTCCCTCGGTTCAGAATTCCTATTTGGTGACACCCATATGACGTAGGGATCTCAATGTGAAATTTGTAAAATGGAAACTGGATTTCTCCCCTTTCTGGTATTTAGACAACACAGGGAAGTTGGAAGAGTAGTTGACAGGAGTCTCTAATCATTCACATTTTAGATTTTAAGAAGACTGTATTCACCAGGTACTTGAAGCCAAATTGCCACAATACTGTAGGATACTGTCTGACATATTTGTTATACTTATTTAGATATGGCATCACTTGATCTGAATGCTGACTTAGTCAATTAAGCAGATTTCAATATTACATTTTCTGGGTGGTTCTATTTTCTTTGAAATATTGCTTTCATTAGTAGAAAGTATTTTTACTTCACAAACAGGTGATAAGAATTCTATTTGTATACTTTGTTTGCAGAAGTAGCATGCCCATTTTCACCCAGATTTGGAATTACGGAGTTTAGCAAAGCAAATGCTTTCCACATTTTGCTTTCAGACATGAAGTACTGAAGAAAGCAAACACTGACATTTTCTCTTGAAAGATACGAGAAATTACCCGTTGCTGGAAAACTCTGATTGCCCATAATGACAAATTACACGATGAGATGGAAGGAAGATGCAAATCTTGGAGTTTTAAAAGCACTTAATATTTTTTGAAATTATATTCATCTGTATTTATCTCGCATTCTGGCATGCTGCTGGATTACTGTTATCAATAAATCTATAAATAGGATGCAAAATGCATGTGAGCTGTCTGCGCATGAATAAAGAGCAGGCTGACAATAAATTATAGCATAATATATAGTTTAAAATGTAGCAAAAGGAATGCCTTGACAAATCAATGCAATACATTTTGTCACTGAGGGTGAAAGATTCATTATGCATCAGCCTTGAGAAAGCTGGATTTCTGAAGCATGGGTCATCTAGGACATATGATGTAATGAGAGAATAGGGAAACATGCATAGAAAGACAAAAATAATCTTCTGAACAATAAAGATGTGTTAAATTTCCAGGTAGAATATAAGTCATAAGCAGTGCTTCATCGTTCAAGTGACGTAAGGCATGCAACACCAACGAACAAAATAATGAAGTCCGGCTTCCTGTGGATTTGGCCCCCATGGGAGATTCAAGACCAACCCTTGCCCCAAAGCTAGGTCATCTACACTGGTTTTCATCTGTGTTCTCTGGTGTCTGCTGAGGTCTAAGCTCATCTTGTTCAGCTGAGAAATTCTTTTCTCTACCCAGCCACCTATTTTGATGAAACTTGGGAAAATTAGTGTTTCAGGGAACTCCAGGCATCTGCCAGACACGATTGAAACTAGCACTAGATTTCAAAGTCGGTGGGAGGAGAGGACACAGACACCAGGCCAGACACACGGCAGGCTGCCTAAGCCTCGAGTACAGCAAGAGACTAAAAATAAGACCAATTGGTTTTCCTGCTGACAGCAGCAAACTGCCATGGGACATTTAATTCCCTCTGATCACATAAATGACAGACAAGTTGTCATCTGCTTTGCACACAGGGCCAGGCAGAGCTGGGCAGATCCCATCACTGTGGCAGGGGCCACCGGTCCCAGCAGCTGCATCACTTTGTCCTGCACGATGCTGTGGATGGAAACGCTCCAAGGAAAGTTAGCAGCGGGCAGAGGCTGAAGGAGTGGATGTTGTCTTTGGTACTCTCAGGAGGATGCACCTGGGCCTGGCAGGGTTGGAAGGGGCTTAAAATGGGCAACTGGGCAGGTGGAGGCAAGGCCAGGGGTGCTGATGTCCAATGGCTCCTGCAGCCTTGACGCCTCAGCGAGGGCCTCGTGCCCAGTGGGCCTTGTGACCACAGACAGGGCTACAAGGGGCAAATTCCAGTCCCTTCTCTAAGAAGAGGGAAAAGCCTTACATTTTAAAAAAATATGTATATTTTTCCCTATCAAAAGAGGGACTCTCTAAGGATTCAGCGGCTTTGGTGCGGGTGTCAAGCGAGCTCCAGGCCACCAGGGACCACCCCGTCACCCCCGCCCAGCAGGGGGAGCTGCTGCGCGAAATGGCGGCCCCGCGGCGGAAGAGGAAGGTCGATCCTTCCCAAGATGGCGGCGCCCAGGCGCGGCGTGGCTGACGGGAGGATGAAGCGGACGGCGGCTGCCCGCGCTCGTCGCGGGGGGAAGCTGGACAGGCTGCGACATGCTGTGCAGGAGTTCGTGCAGGCAGCCGGCGATCAGCCGCCGCTGTCCCTGCTGAAGGACTCGGAGAGGCAAAACCGCAAGAGCCGCCGAGACGCGAGGAAAGAGAAGCGCAGGCTCAAGCGGAGCCGCCGCCGCCGCTTGCAACGCGGGGAGCTGGTGGAGGCACCCGCCGTCCCGGCCAAGCCGGCTTCTGACAAGCCGGCTCCTGCCAAGCCGGCTCCTGCCGCCCGCCCCAGCGCCCCGGCCTCGTCCTCCGCCGCCGTCAGAAAGCAGCGGCCGGGGCCTCCGGGGCGGACACCGACACCGCTCATGGCCCCCTCTGCCGCCGCAGCCACCTCGGCGCGGAAGCGAGCCTTGCTGGAGGCCAACGAGGATGAAGAGAAGGAGATCCGGCAGCTGGAGCGGCGGCTGGGGCTCAGCAAGCGCCGCAAGAAGCAGGAAGGGGTCACGTCGGAGAGGCTGCCCCAGAGCTTCCTGCGGGACGGGCTAGGCTACGTGCTGGGTGCCCTGGGCACCCGGGCCGGCCTCAGCAAGCTGTGCGAGAGCAGCGACGAGGAGGAGACCCCGGTGGGCCAGCCGGGGCCGCTGGAGCGACAGCCGGGGCCGCGGGAGGAGGAGGAGGACGACGACGACGACGACGTCGACGAGGAGCAACCGGAGGACATCTCGGACCTCTCCGAGGGGGATGAGGTGGAAGGACAGTGGGAGAGTGAGAGCTCGTCTGCCGAGGATGGCAGGGAGCCTGGGCCCAGCGAGCCCTCGGGCGAGGAGGAGGAGAAGGGGAAGGTAGGGTGTTCGTCTCAGATAACGCAAACCTTCTTCTTGAAGTTCAGGGCACAGCCCGAACATAGAGCAGAGTTCTCTCCCATCAGCTCTGTCGAGTGCAGGTGTTTGCTGCCTAGCCAGGCCTTGCAGAGCAGTGGTGTTGGTCAAAACGGCTCCAGGCCCAGCAGGTGTTGACTTCAGAGGCCTGACAAGTCCTGGGGACAGCTCTTAGGCCTGGAGGTTACAAGTCCTCTCAAATCAGGATGCTCTCAGGTACCCCAAAGCACAAGGCATGTGGCACTGTCTCTGCATACAAAATAAGCAAATAAAAGGAACTATCCCAGCTTCAGCATTTAACAATGTGGTTAAGCACATCTGCTAGGGGTAAAGAGAGCTTATGTTAAAATTACTCTCTGTTGCAAACTAAAGTATTACCTCTGGATGATCCAGAGTTCTGCCCGTGTCTTGTAACATGGGTGGAGCAGAAGGAGGCCAAACAGGTCATTCAGCCCATGTCACACTGATTTAAACTGTTAATACATCTGCAGCTGATTAAAACCTGGATAAAACCAAGATGTAAGATGCAAGGTTTTAATAATAATAAATTAAGAGAAAGTTCACTTACAGGGAAGAACGGGTTTGCTGCAGTCAAGTTAGCCATAAGCAGTAACTTGTTGCATGCTTCTTTCCTGTATGATGTTTTTCTGTTGACATTAGTTATTAGATGGCTAAAATACATACTTAACTAAAAGTTGGGTATTTTTATCTTAAATAGAAATGTATGTGTTCAAATATTTAAGATATTAGTTTCATTTGGTGTCTCGTTTTGTTGTTTTCCTGTTAAGAGTCATAATCACAGTGATATGAAGTACATTCCCCCACAAGTCAGGAAAGTTCAGGATACACTAGATGACAAGAAAAGAGAAGAATTGGGAAGACTGAAGAAAATGGTGAATGGTCTCATTAATAGGTAACGTAACAAAGAAAGTCATTAATCTTTATGGTTTAAAGTGACAGTACTCATCATTCAAAGAAAAGGGGCAAGGATGTGACTTTTCACAAACTGATTCTAAGTTGGCAATCATGTCTGCTATCTTTAATAATAATTACCTTTGTTGATATAAATTCTTGAAAGTTGGTCGCTACAGAAGCTGAAAAATCTAGAAAATAAATTTAAGATTGGGCTGAATTCCACACAGCAGCTGCCTGCAAGTGCTGGTTATAATTCACTAAGTGTCAGCTGCAGTATGCCTATAAAAAACCTCAAAGTGTGAGTTAGATCTTCCCCCTAAAAAGCACAATTTTCTTTTTTTAATTAAATAAAATGAAATTTCTCCAACACTACAACTGAGGAGAAGCAATACTTCATAGCTTCAAGTGCTGAAGAATAGAAAAAGTAATTAACACTCATATGTTTTAATTTTAGAGCACTTTTAAAATAAGAAATGTATTGGCATTTTCTTTTATATTTGTTACCTGTAAAATGCAGGCTACAGAATTTGACATATACATATGTTAGAAAAGTACAAGATAATTTCATCATTTCTTCAGAGACTGTGGTGTGCCATAGTTACAACTGCTAAGAACAAAGTCTGTTTTCTTAATGTCTGCTCAGTGTGACAGCAAGCACATTGACAGTCCTTTGCAAATACTGCTGCTAGTCTGTTTTCATCTGTAAATATGAAAAAGAAACCAAAACAGAATTCAACATATGCTGGATTTTTTAAGTTTAGTGAACACAGCAAAATACAAAAGGTCCCTTCCAGTCATCTTTTCAGTCTTTCTTCTTAAGCCAACTAGTTTCTCTAAAAAGAATATATTTGTCTGTTGGGTAAATTGAAAATTGTCAAACTGTATAAAGAGAATAAAAAGTGAACACTGTTTGTTTGTTTGTTTGTTTTTTTAATCTCAATAGGTTGAGTGAACCAAATTTGTCTTCCATTAGTGGACAGATGGAAGAGCTCTACATGGCCAACAGCAGAAAGGACATGAATGAAACTCTGACAGATATTCTCATGAATGCTTGTGTTACTGCAGTTGCCATGCCTGCAAGACTGATGATGGAGCATGTCCTCTTAGTCAGCATTCTTCATCATAACATAGGAGTTGAGGTAATTCTTGTGGTTGGTACTAATTTTGTTTGATAATACATATTACATGAGTGTTTGCCTTGATCCTTTATTTGAATTGCCATTTCATTTTTGATTGTGTGTCACTAAAATGCATCTCTAGTTGAATTTCATCAGTATTTGTAGGTTATTTGCTAAGTGTCCACAAGTGAAAGGGACCAAGTCTGTTGCTTTATCTGATTAATTAATTTCCTCCATGAGTTACCACAGATCAGTTATGAGAACATTGTGGGGAGTTTATCAAAAAATCTTTCCACATCCGTAAAACTGTATTTTTTTAAGCTTCAAGATTTCTCCTCTTTAATTACACTAATCCATTTCTGTTCTCTCAAGTATCTGAGGGTATTGTTCTTTAACAACATGCATCCAGATAAAGAAAGTGCTACGGACACAGAAACCCTTTTCTGTCAGTAGAAAAAGTCCCTTTTTAAGCCAAATCCTGCAAATGGTCAGTGGAATTAACTAGCTATATATAGTCAGTGACTCCAGAACATCGAAAACTTCAAAAGATGTGGCAAATCTTTGGCAAGTTTTTCTTTTGGTTTTTTTGCACCTGATGAGTGATGGAGATAAAATATCTCTTGCTGAGAAGATGAAACTAATGATGTCAAAGGGAAGGTTTGAGCTCATTTCAGTGAAATGCCTCTCAGGAAAGAGGTGTTTCATCACCATGTTCCCATCACCTTACATTTTATTTTTATATCTCATTGCAAAAGATACATTGATGCAAGTCAGTCAGTTGTAGTGACCTGAATGTTGTCTCTGAAAACAGCTTTCTCCACACTCCACACAGCCCTGCCCTTCAACTTTTTTTTTTTTTAATCTCTTTGCTGCTTGAAAGGCTTTTCTGACTGCAAATAGAACATAATATTCCAATGCTGGTTTAAAAACACAATCTTCATAGAAGTTGAAACTTTGCAAAATACCTACTGATAGGTTTAGATATAGATGTATTAATAGGTATTAGAAGTAGGTGATATCCAGGCTGTTTTCTGCAATACTGACTGTTACACACCATCTTTGAATCTAAGCCTGTAGAATTTAAGTATACTGCAAGGCCCCATTATTTTTTCTGTTAAATAAATGCAGAATATGGTAGATAGGCATTACGTAGAAGTGTGATAGCTGAGCTGAATTCAAGATTAGTTTGAGCAATGCAGAAGTTGGGATTCCAATAACTGTGTTTATGCATTGTGCAATAAGATCGTTGGATTGTTAAAACCTAAGCTGGTTTGTAATGTAAATCAGTACTGCTGCTAGGACTGTTGGTTTTCAGATGAACAATCGGCAAATAGCACCATATAATGGTGGGGGGTTTCCTTTAGCAGGAACATGTTAATTACCTACCTATATTTTGGTGTGCTGTTTAATTGCAGTCTTTAGCATCAGTTCTCTCATCACAAAAATAGATTCCAAAAGTGTTTTTCCCAACTGTCCAACTTATTCTCACTTCAAAATCAGCCTGATCTCTTGCCCAGCAACTGTGAAAGCTTGATATGTTGGTGGTTCTTTTAAAATACTATTTTTTACCCTCCCATTGAAGATTTTATTCTGGAATGCTGAAGTCTGTGATGCGTTTGGTTTTTGACATGCAGCTTTTGATGGATGAATGACTCACAGTAACAGCGTGCGAGCTGGGAAGATGCTGATAGGTGTCCATGAAAATTATGTAAACAAATTCTGATGTATGTTTACTGTAAGTTGATAACATTTGCTTTTCTTGCACAGACTTTAAAAGGTCAGTGGCATATGAGGTGTAAATAACACACACTTTAAGAAAATGTCACACCACTTAGATATTTGTACGAGTAAATGTAGATCATCCATATTGGTTGAGAGGAGCAACAGTATTTCTTTAAAATTAATAGTGGCAGTGCCCCCAGAATGAATGTTTTACAGATGTCTGTAAAATCTACTTACAGTTGACTGCTGGACTTTTTTTTTGTTCTCTTCCATAATGGAACTATTGCCAGGTTGGTGCTCACTTTTTGGAAGCCGTGGTGAAGAAATTTGATGAACTTTGTAAAAGTGATGATGAAGGGAAAGAATGTGAAAATTTGCTTGCCTTGATTGCTCATCTGTATAACTTCCACGTGGTTCATTCCTTGCTGATCTTTGATATTCTGAAAAAGCTCGTTAGCACTTTCACTGAAAAAGAGATTGAGTTGATTTTGTTTCTACTGAAAAACGTGGGCTTTTCCTTAAGAAAAGATGATGCGTTGGCTTTGAAGGAACTGATCACTGAGGCCCAGAGGAAAGCAAACACAGCAGAGAAGAAACTCCAGGATCAGGCTAGGGTATGGATGTGTCTTTTAAAGATCTTCTGTTTGCAATAGACTTTAATAAGAACTTGGATACATGTGTTAATTTAACAGAATGTTTTCTGCAACACTCTATTTAGATTCTAAGTTACCATTAATGTTCAGTTGTTGTATTCAGTCATTTACATTCTCCTTGTCTGTCTTTCTCCAATTGTTCTTAGGATACAGACACCAAAATGCTTGTAATAGAAGATAGACTGGTTTCTATCTAATGCAGTGAACAGTGCTTCTGTTTCACCATACTTTGTACACTTTAAAAATGGTCACTGAGGCGTGACGTTCTGCAAATTAAGTTTTGAATTGAAGCTTGAGCACTAATGAGTATCATAGGAGTTAAAGTAAACATCCTTCTCCATATTTATATTCACATAATTTAAATTTTGATGTATATTGCCACCTGAGCTGCTTATTCTCACAGTATAGTAATTTCAAAGCACACCCTCTATAATTTATTAGATAAATTTACAGCACATAATCCCCAGAAATACTTCTTTTCCCAATAGGTTCGTTTTATGCTAGAGACTATGTTGGCACTGAGGAATAATGACATGCGTAAGATTCCTGGTTATGATCCTGAACCGGTTGAAAAACTCCGCAAATTGCAAAGAACACTGGTGAGAATTTTCCTGACATATGCAGTGTAACTGTTCTTAAACCAGAAGTAAATATTTGTATTGTAATTCAGCTTGATGGGCTATAGTAGTTTTTAAATTCATTTAACAGTCTGAAACTCTTGTGGACAAAAATCACTTTTTGGATCATTAAGTATTATCTCCTGCGTCCAAGTTAAGTCAGCAGGCAACCAGCCTTCTGCAGAACAGTTTGAGAAAGGACATAATACTTGGCCAAAGACTTTGCCTCACAGTCCTGTACTTGAAAAAGAGATTGTAGAATGCTTAATGATTGTGCAGAAGAAATGAGTCATTATGACAAGTTCTTTTTTCCATAGATTTTGAATGCAGGCATCTGCTTCTGACTTCACCAGAATTATTTTGGAAGTCTAACACTTCTGAAAATCTGGTTGTTTTTTTCTTTCTCGTGGTTTTATTTTTTTTGGCAGACAGGACAGTTTGTCTAAAACAGCCCAGTATAAAAAACATGAAAGTAATTTTATTTTTGGATTGAGAACTAGTTAATTTTCACAAGATTTGAATCTGGTATTAGAGTCCACATGTCTCTATCCTGAAGAGTTCATTACTTATCTACAACACCCAGAGCATCTTATTTTTCAGAAATTAAGTGCAGTAGGTGCACGTCAGTGATAACAGGCTAGGCAAAAATAAGCTAGGTAACCAAGTTCTGTAGAATTTCCCCTCATAATTTTTCACAGTCCTCTTCATAGGCTTCTAGACTCCTTTGTTGAAAATTCTTAGTGTGTTCAAAGAGTTTAAACTTTTTGTTGTTTGAATTGTACTGAACTTAAGGCAGTTTCTCATGTCATTTCATTTGATCACAAGTGTTCAAAATGAAAATTGTGACCAGATTGTAAGATGCTGCAATTGATTTTTCGATGTCAGCATCAAGTCTGAACTCTGATCAAGCTTTATGATTGGAAGATGGCTACTTTTTGGTTGATTATCTGGGTTTTTTTTAATTAAAAAATAAGACTTTCTAAATGTAGAATTAAGGAAATTCTTTTATTGGAGCATATAGGAAACTTGTGAATTCTTTTCAGGTTGCTGACTGAAACTGAAGGTTGGGGGGGGAATGTGAAGAACTTTATGGAGATTGTTACTTGTTTGAATTATTTGTTTAATTATAAGTGATTAAAGTATTTGTTGTTTCCTTAAAAAAAAAAAAACACACTTTTGGGTTTTTTGTATTTCGTTATTCAAGGTTCACAGCAGTGGTTCTGGAAAAGAAACTCAGCTCCGTGTCTCTCTGGAATCTCTCCTCAGTGCTGATCAGGTTGGTCGCTGGTGGATTGTAGGGTCATCCTGGAGTGGAACGCCAATGATCAGCGATAAAACCAGCAAGACTCAGCAAAAACTGCACATAGGAAAGGTAAATCCAAGCAGTGATAGAACTCTTAAGTGTATGCCATCTTTTGAATATTCTTCATACAGGTGAATACATTCATTTCAGAGCCCACCAAAAAAACCTTTACGGACTCTGCTCTTAACATTTTTCAAAATGTTGTGCTTGTGTGCTTCACAAGAGCTGTTACTACAAATGTTATGGTGTAGCTTCCTTTTTCTTACCCTATGGAATCGTAAAAGTAACTTAGGTAAGTGGAAGAAGAGACCTGATTTAAAAGTGGATTTGCTAGACTGAATTCTGACAGGTAGCATTGTCTGTCCTTGGGTGGCATATTGCTAAGCTGATTCTAAGTGTGGTGAGATGATCATGGTGATTTACATTAGAGAAGGACATTCTAAAAATAATTGGCACAAATAAATTACATTAAAATATATTTCCCTACTTGAAAAAGCTCTGGATGATGCTTGTATTTCTGGGCAAAAGCTCAGGATCTTTGGATTGATGCTTCATAGTTTACTGGACATCTTCATTAATGGTCATTCAAAGCTGGACAGAAATAGCTTTCTTAAAGCCAGCATAAGTAAAATACCACCTTCTTTTTTTTTCCAGGTGAGTTCAAAGATAATGGAGCTTGCTCGTAAGCAGAGAATGAACACTGATATCAGGAGAAGTATTTTTTGTGTCTTGATGACAAGTGAAGATTTCATGGATGCCTTTGAAAAGCTTCTCAAGTAAGTAACAGCCTAGCACAGAAAACAGCCCAGAAATAAAAATGGCATTAGCTGGGGTGGAAAAATAATATTGCTGGTCTGGACTCAAGAGCATTTAGTTGATAATACAATTGAAGAAGTGAAGAAGTGCATAACTAGGGGTCTGTGTAGAGTAAAAGGGTAGGAGAGGGACCAAAACCCTGGTGTAAGGACTAGTAGGGGGTAGGCAGAGGAAAGGAATAGCCCCTGTTACTGTCACTCATGTCTAACTGTGATTTACAGCATCTTTTGAGTTAAGGAGCCTATATTTTTTCTGCATTGAAGATGTGTATCCTGGTCTACCAGATAGCTTGCAACAGACTTCTTACTTATTTACAGAGGCAGACCAGAAGCCCCTTCAGAACATCTCTTGGTGGATTTCCATACTACTACCACTTCCTTTACTTTGTTCCACCTTGTTATGCTATCTTGTAGGTCTCTGTCCATACTTGCATGACCTGGTAGTGTTCTAGCACCTCCACTTTCCTCTTCCAGAATTCATTAGCTTTGGATTTGCTCCAGGGTCACGTTTCATGTTAAGACCAGTTTCCTTACCACTTGGCCAACAGCTCTTTAGCAGATGTGATCAGGGAAAAGCTCAAACTGTACTATTCTTTATGTTTGTCAGAATATTAATTGTAAGTCTGTAGTAACTGGAAGGGGAGAGATCAGGTCGGAACTTTTCTATTGCAGCCTTGTAATTCAAGGGAATTGTCTTACCAGGATGGCATGCAATTATTTAATTTGCTAACCAAACCAAAACAGACTTTGTAATAAAGTAACTAATATTTGATTAAATGCCACTTCTGCAAAACACAGCTTGGATTTAAGACTCTGATGGAGTCAATCCAATATCTTAATATGGCTTGTTCAATTAAAAGAAATTAGCTGCTGCTGATGCAGTTCTTGCCAAGACCTGGTAGCTCAATTTGCAAATTGATCCTCGACTCTCATCCATGCTATTTAAACTGGTGTACAAATCTGTGTACATAAAGGCATGGCAGAAAAACTGTCTGCGGGTTGCCTGGTGTGTGTTGATGCTGATTTTTACACAGCAAACTCTGAGAGGGATTCTCAGATCTGCCCACGTCTGGCACAGTATAATGGAAAGTAGGCAGAATTGTCAGTGAAGAAATTAACTTCAATGTGAACATGTGTTCCAGAGTGTGTGGGAATTTATATTCATGTGTTTGATGTCAGTCTCATGAGGAAGAGCATGATATATAAAGAAATCTTTTAACTCCGCTTGTTGATTCATCTGCTGCTAGGTTTCTGGCAAGGTTGAGGTGTGGTTAAATGGCAAGTTAAACCATTTAACCCAGGTTGCTTAAGTTTTGCTTACAGCAAAAGGGATTAATTAGTTTGAAGTCAGAGCAGCACCCTTAAGTGGCTTAGCTTGTGATTGCACAAGTGTCAATGGAAAGGGAAGGCTGGGAACATCACTGGAGACAGAGGAGAAAGTGAGACTTGATCCATTTTATCAGCTGAAAGGCCACATCTCTTTCCCAAACCACAGATTCATGGGATGGGGAATGAATGCTTCTTAAGTTTGGAAAGGCAATTTCTAAAGCTGTTTTATAAAGGTGAAGAATTTGAGAAACTTTACATCTCACAGAATATTGAAACTTAGTAAAGTCTTTCGATATATCCTGTTGTAGTGTGTTGTGTAATTCAGGATAGCAAGTATGTCGTATCTACTAAAATAATTTGAACTGACTTTTCAAAGGTGAGTTTGAGCATTGCTAGTTTTGATCAGTCTTGGGCTTCAGCTGATGATAATCCACTTAGACAGGCTTCTCCTGGTGAAAAATAACCTACTTCAGAGGCAGTTATCCCATGTACATTGGGAAATTCTTGAAGTGATCAAAGTATACAAGTCTATGGGAATACTGTAACTCATTAATGATTTAATAGGTGAGGTGGCTGCATATTCTTTGTTGAAGGTTATTTGGCTTAAGAAATCTGTACAGGTTTATGATGAAGCTCAGCAGTGAAAGACAATCCTGACTCTTAAATTTTAGATGTCTAGGAATTCTGGGTCCAGAAAGATAAAATACTGCTAGCTCTTTGAAGAAGTGAAGGTAAGAACAAAATTGAACATCAAAGTGCTGATTTACTTGGTTACAGCTGTCTGGCAACACGAGTATTTCCTAAGTAAGCAAGTCATGATAGAAGTAATGAGAAGCAAGGGAAAGGAGGATGTACCAAATGAATGACTGCAGTGTAACTTCACAATTTAGATGCATGTCCAGTAGCTGAAAACCTGTGTGTTTTTTAAAAAAGCTTTTGTTGTTCTGTGATGAAATCATGTAGGCTTTGATGGATGGGAGAGCATTCGAATTGTATCACAGACACGGCACTTACAGTTCTGGTCTCTTTTCTAAGTTTCCTCTCATCAGCAATCAGCCTAGAAATCATCCCAGATTTTCCTATAGGAAAAACCTTAAATTCTGAAGGATTTTGGCTGAAAGGCAGTACTTTCTCTGTTAATCTGATGTGTGCCTGTGATTGAATGCAGTGGCAGATGTCTGGAGGTGTATACAAATGAGAGACATTAGTAAGCAATGACAAACTACTCTGCAGAGGGTAGAGCAAGTTCCAGTGGAATCAAACTTAGTTAGAAAATACATTTGAGTTATACTAATGCCACCTGAAACTTAAGCTTGAAGCAATGAAAAGAATTTTGTTTGACATTTTTTCAGTTTATAATACGAAGCATTTTTCATTTTAATTGGTTTTAATGCCGCCAAGCATTTGGCAGCCCTGGAAGCTAAATCATATTATTCACAGAACAGGTGCATTGCAACTTAGTTACCATTGCCTGCCAAAGTGTCTCAGCCCTCTTTTAGACTGGTCAGCTGTTCAAGTGGGAAGGCTGTTTGGTCCTTGGCCTTTATGCTGAGGCAGCCAACACAAGTACTCATCAGTTCTGGCTGTTTTCTCAGGCTTCTTTTTAAGATGCTTTGAAATCACTGACTATGTCCTCTTAGGCTGCTATCAATTAACAATAAATTTAAACTATTAAGTAGCATAGAGTTGACCTAGACATGAAAGATTGATATCACCAACTAAGTAGGAAAAAAACATCTTAAACTATTTTCTTACCCCTCCTAAGCACCACAGAAATGAAGGGCCCTGGGCTTGTTTCTCTAAATAGGCTCATACTCATCCAAAGGCTGTTTTTTCTCTCAGGACCATAGGTACAAGCATGAGATAACCACAGCAGAGTCCTGCAGTTCTTGTTTCACGATTTCACCTTTGTATTGGTATGCTACAGAGCAGTGCTACTGCTACATTCAAAGGGAGAAGACTCCATGATGACAGTGCTCTCTCCTCTGTTTTCCCTCATGGAGACCTACAAACATGGAGTGGGCTACCTTTCCTTCCTCCTGTGGGGGGTTGGTAATCATACTTGTATCATTTCACTTCTGTTGTCAAAGTCTTGCGTTTGCAGCCACTCCTTTAACCCAAATAATACTGCAGCATTTCCATATTGACCTACCAGGATACCTGTTTAGTCCACAGTCGTAAGGGTTTGAGTCCATTCAGTGTTTTAAAGACTTTGTAAGAACTTCCTAACAAGCAAAATTTAATGTGATGTTTGTTTTGGGGGTTGTTTGGTTTTTGGTTGCTTGGGTTTTTTAAGTCTTTCTCTCAGATGTTGACTGTAGCAATTTGTGGCAGTAATTTTTTCCTTACTAAACAATTCTCATTCTCTTGCTAAATTTTAGGCTTGGACTGAAAGATCAGCAGGAGAGAGAAATCGTTCATGTGATCCTTCACTGCTGCTTACAGGAGAAGACCTTTAACCCCTTCTATGCATTTTTGGCTAACAAGTTTTGTGAATATGAAAGGCGCTTTCAGGTGAAGAAATAACTGCTTCTACTTTGGTTTAGTGTCATTATTGTGGTTAGGAAGACAGTTATTAAGCAGCTGAGAATGGATGCATTTCCGTTAAGATCTTGAGGCTGAGGAAGAACTCTGCTGCTACAGCTATGCAGTCAGTAAGGCATACTCGTGGTCAGAGCTGAAAAGGAAATAGCTACTGCAGAAGGTTTGCTTTCCTCTGTTTTCCACTTTTTTTAAAAGAGTTGAACAGTCTGATCAAACATCTCTGTTAATTAACAGAGAGCTTATAAAGAATAGAAGGTCAAAAGGTTTTGTTATGTTGTTACTTAAACAGTCACTTCATTTGTAGGATTTTTTTTTTCCTTTGACACCTAGGTGACATTTCAGTTTAGCATTTGGGACAAAATCAGAGACTTAGAAAACCTGTCAGCCACTGCCATCTCCAACTTGGTTTCACTGTTGGCTCACTTGATAAGGACAAAATCATTACCACTTTCAGTTCTCAAGGTTGGTGTGTTTTCTTTTCAAATTACTTCTGTGCTTTCCTTACGTTTACTTGTTCTCTGGAAAATATATTTTCTCTGTCACCTACATGGTACTTTGCCTGACTGTGGTCATAAGCTAAGACAAAACTTGTTCTAGACTTACCAAATTAATCCAATTGATAATGGTAATGCTATCATTTGGGGGGAAAGGCAACCTGTGGTGACCCAGCCATATAGAAGGTCAGCAGTTCTACAGAGCAGTTATAAAATTATTTTCTTCAGAGTATCCAGAGTTGGAACTGAGGCTCTTTCATTAACAGGCTTTGTCAGTGGATTTTGTGCTCTGCTTTTTAGCTGATGCTGGGGGTTTTTTTTATTAGACCAGAAAGAAATCTACTGAGCAGTTGTATTTCAGAATGGGTAGTCCATTGATTTTTATTAGAAGAATAATTGAAATGTATTAAACAGGCCATTACATAGATTGTCCTAGGTACTTCTGTATTTGTCTAATTGAGGAATTATACCTGGTATTCTGGTACTAGTAGACAGGGTATTCCTTAGAAAGTTCTTTGCTTTCCTTATTGATTGGTTTTTGGAGGCAGCATTCTCAGCTAATTCTTCTGTGCCAAACTTAAGGCTTGGTATATAAGGGAGGCCAGTTGGTGTGCTAAAATCCAGCCTTTTGGAAGAGAATTCAGCTGTTTGAAATACTTGAATTAATCTAATTCTCCCTCTCTCTATTAGGTAATTGAATTCAGCGAGCTAGATAAACCCAAAGTCCGTTTCTTGCGACAAGTATTAAGCATGCTGTTAATCAAAACAGATGCTGAAGATCTCAGCGACATTTTTGTGAGGTAAGTGATCAGAGAGATCTCCAGGGATCCTTTGGTGCATAGTAATTAAGAAGATAAGAAGTTTGCTTATTGTGTTTGGAATTAGACAGTGCCTTTTCTAAAGATCAGCCAGCCATCCCTAAAAAGTAAGCTCTCCTGGGTGACTGGGGGAAAGCATATCATTTGTGTGTTAGTATAGGCTCTGTCAGAGATACATCTGTGAGAATTGTTATACAAAATAGGCCTTGGATCAGGCATTGAGTGTATCATTTTTGTCATAGGATTTTCATGAGGAGAGCTCTGTAACTACTTGTTTTCTTTATTACTTTACCATCTGTGTGCAGTGGGATTCACTCTACCAGCAGTCTTTGCTAGAAGGTGTCTTTAGTGTAAGAAGGAAAAATAAAGAAATACAACTAAGGGAAAGGCTTGAGGGATTTTGTTTGGTTTTGTTTTGTTTTTTAAATCACCTTGTCTGGAAAATCTTACTATTGTACCCGGGACAGGGTTGGTTGGGAAATTCCATCCTTGGAGATGCTTAGGACATGAGGAGATGAGACTGAGCAACCTGACCGCACCTGGATGTTAGTCCAGCTTTAAACAAGAGGTTGGACAGGATGAGCTGTCCACTTACTCCTCCTCTCTGACTTAAATTATTCTGTGATTCCATGATTTTGTTCTATTAAACTTGTAATGCCCCATAAAGTTAGGAAAAGAAGTAGGTGATGATGTTTCAGCTATTACAGTGCAACACAAAAAGAGCTCAAACATGGTGCTTACCTGGTTGGTTGGGTTTTTTTGCTGTAATGTAATTGTTTACAGCAAGCAAGTCTAAGGCTCCAATATTCCACTTTATTGTCAAGGATCAATTGTATGTTGAGTGTGTTTGGGCTGTTTGCCAAACCAATGTAGTCTTGCTGGTAATTTGAAAGCCTCTTCAGAAAAGCTCCTTTTATGGGCTGGATTTTTTTTTTTTCTTCTACTTTTATTTGAAGAAGATAAACATTAAGAAATTTCTGAAAGAGTAGAAGACTAATTACTGATTTTTATCTTTACAGGGTATCTGGCAACCCCAAACTGGGAATGCTACGGGAAAGCTTGAAACTCTTCCTTACCCACTTCTTACTGAAAAATGTACAAGCCCAAAGAAGTGCTGAAGAAGCTAGCTTATTAAAAGAAAGAGTTGAGCTGGCAACTAAGGCTTTGCAAGCAAAAGAATCCAAATTGAAGCTGTAATTCTGTTTTTCTAGTAAAACAGACCGGGGGGGGGGGGGGGGGGGGAAAAAAGAAAAAAAAAAAAAAAAAGG
>JANIJG010008275.1:0-18111 GCA_024611175.1 Megaceryle torquata | reverse complement strand
TAAGAAGAGGTGGGAGGTAGGAGGGGGAGGGGGGCGGGGGGGAGAGGAGAAAAAGAATAAAGAAAAAAAAAAGGAATTAAAAAAACCCAAACAAACAAAACAACCAAGCAAAGGAGTCTGCATGAAGATGCAAAGCTTTGTTAGCCTTCCAGAGCCAAATAATTGAGAATGAGGAAAGCCATGTTGCTCTAAAGGATCCTTTTTTTTTATGTAAACTGTTACTTTGCTCTACCTACTAGTTACAGGTTTAACGGAAGGTGGTTCAAGGCCTTTTTGAAGAAAGGGAAAATGGTTTGGGGTTTTTTTGTCATGTCCCTTCTTCATGTTGATGATTAGTGTCTGGAGAAGAGGATGAATTTCTCTTCTGTGATACTCCCAGTCAGCAGTAGCGTTCTGCATTGCATATTTTAACCTTTTGTTTAAAATAATAGCATCACACTGACCACCATACATCAAAGGAGCCTTAACCAAAGGCTTTTAAAAAGTGATCCTTCTACTTGCATGAAGAGACAGGCCACTAGATGGCATACGTACCGGTGAGTCAGTTTTGGAAGAAGTCAACTTTTTTCTTAAAGTGTTGGAGTTATTCACTAATTCTGTGAATTGTTTACCTGACTGTGGGTCGGGAAAAGATCTTCAGTTGGATTCAGAGCTATAGTAAACCATCTTGAAGATCTGACTTTGCCCAATTATACTGGGTTTAGATAGCACAGCATAGTTGCTCTTTTAGCCTGTTTTTCTGAGCTTTAAAATTGGAATTGCCTAATCACTTGTCTTAATTTCTTCTAAGCATAAAGAATAATATCAGTCTTAAGTCTTTTAATAAAAGAATACCTTCCTTGCAAGCAAACTCTTATTTGCCATTCAGATGTTTAAATCATGTACATTTCTTTCTGTAACATTTTGTGTTAATGGTTTGTTTCTTATGTGACCTTACCACTACACATTAAACTGCCATTTTTCTAAAGGCTTTGCTGTTTGTATTAGCTTTGCTCTAGCTGACTTGCCAGGAAGGGAATGACCTTTAACTGGGGGGAGCAGCACTTTCTCGTCTGCAACATGCACTGCATCTACACGAACTACCTGTGCTAGAGCTGCCAGCCTATTTCTATAACCAGACTTGCCCTCATGTTCAGTAGTCCATTCAGGGTGTTGCCTCCTAGCTGCATTTGATACCAATTGATCTATTCAGATGCTTTGGATCTGTCCCTATTGGGAAAATTTGCTCCCAGTAGGCTCCAGAAAATTTTCAGTTCTGCAGCAAGAGAGATGGACAAGAATTTTCTATTTATTTGTTTGTTAATCAAAGAGTTTAATGTAAAATACTCTGCTTGTTCAGCTGTGTGAGTAATGTTTTCATACAGAGGAGTGCTTCCCCTGGCAGCCAGGGAGCTGTTTTTCTTACCTGTCCTCTGTTGGAGAGAACAAATTGTAAGGAACAAAGTGTCCTAGGAGCAGAGAGACCCAGTTTCAAAACCCCAGGTTACACTAGCACACTAACAGCTACCACAGAAGAGATGACTATCAAAAGAACAAAGCAAGATGTTTGTTTATCCTGTTCCATACCACTGGCAGCTTTAAAGCATACAAAGCTGGCCATTTCTCCTCAGTCTCATCTTGCACACAACAAGTAGAAGATGGGTAAAGAAAAACAGAGTAAAATATTTCTAAACTTCACACCAGTTAAGAAAAGTATGGGCAGCAGAAAAATTGACACTATTTGGGTGAATAAAAAAGTCACAACTTCAGGGTTTGTGTGTGAATAGCTCTTCTGCAAACAGCTGTGCTGAGCTTCATATTTTAGTGTTGGAGGCTGAACTTGTGAGGAAACCTGTGCAAGCCTCTAAAAACTGGTTGCTGTGGAACACAAGGAACCTCGGTGAGTACAAACTGCTCCCCCTAGACTGCAGCAGCCACCTGATTAGTTACCTTTTTTGCAGGAGTTTAGGTAGACCCAGCATTTCAAGGTGTTTGTTGTTTAATAAGACATAAATGGAAACACATTGCTCTAGCTGGGAGGCTGAGGCCACTTTACTCCTCGAGATAAATCTTGAAATATCTTCCTTAAACTCAGTGTGACGGGTTCCTTGATCGAACACTGCTTGGTGAGGGGGATTGACCACCCTTTGCTGCCCAGGGAAAGATTGCCTGGGGTTTTACGGCCCGTGTCTATTCGCTCACCGCAGCTGCCGGAGGCACTGTGAGCCAGGTGTCGCTCTCCAATTAGAGGAGATGGTTTTAACCTTACAGTCTAGAATTATAATTGCTGTGTTTTGTTAAACTGAGACTTGGATTAGTTATTATTTATCTCAAGCAGCTAGTATGTTTTGTTCAAACTACAGTCTTTGAGCCATTGCCTTGTTACCAAAGAAAATGGATTTTGCCGGCCTGCAGCTTTTACATTTGTCACTTTGTATAAATATAAATTAAAAACAAAAACAACAAAACCCAAACAAACAAAAAATGAAACCAAAACACACGCACAAAAAACCCAAAAAACAAAACGCACAATTTTCAAGGAAAATGGCCAAAACACACTGCCAGTCCATGGTGCTGTAGTCATGGTACAAGGACAGCTGCTGCCTAAGTCCTGTCCTCTTGATTCAGTGATGGAGTAAGTGTCAAACAGAAATTTGACAGTTCTGAGATAAATGTGAATTCCTGAGTCTTGCATCTTGCAACATTTCCCTTTTTTTTCTTTTTTTTTTTTTTTTCAATTCATGGTCCCCCTGGCCAAAGTGCCCCATCTTGATAAAAGTGGAAGGTCTGTCAGAGTGTGCTGTTGACCTACATAAACATCTGCAAGCTATTGCTGCTGTGGTCCAGTCCCATCCAAAGGATATAAGGCAGGTGTGAAAAGGAAAGCTGAGATTATTTATATATATTTATATTAAAATAGATTATTTATACATAAGATATTGTATGGATTTTTTATGTATAAATATATTTTTAAACCTAGAAAAAAAAAAATTGTCACTTGCCCTGACAAAGTGTCTCCTTCTAGCAGTGCCATCGGTGCTGTAAGGTCTCGCTGTAACAGCAGCAGGTCCAAATGCTGGACCAGCAGCTTCCCACAAAACTGGACACTGAGCACTGACTGCCAGCAGAGGCTGCTGGAGAAGTTACACCAGGCTTGGACACGTCTCGCTTCATCTGCTGCAGAATAAACGTTCAGTACACATACACAAAACGCAGCATGCTGAGATTTCTTCCTTTTGAATATTACTCAGCCAACATAAAGCAGCTGTGAGAAACGTTCTCTCACCGTTCCCAGAAGAGAGATGCCACTTCAAATGTCCAAAATTCTTCCATAAAGGGGGCTTGGGGGAGTTACTACTTTGTGAGCAGCAAAGGCATTTGAATTGGTAGAAATGCACTACACTGGAAAATCAAGCAGCAGCGACTGCAACGTTAATCCTTACTCCTGACAAGCCAGTGGAAAATAGGGTGTGATTTGCTTTAGCTGTGTTTAGCTAAAAGCCGGATGTTTGATTTTTTTAGCTATATAGCAGAAGATTTGAATTCCGCCTTTAAACAGCACGATCCACTCAGAGCTATTATCACCATTTCAATTTTTGTTTTCTTTTAAGCTGGACAGCAATGTTTTAAAGCTTCTCTGTTTTCTGTATCAAAATTAACAGGGCAGTAAAGTCTGGTTTTTAGCTTTGGCCAGAGCATTACCCTGATAAATCATACGTGAGTCCTTTTGGCAGCTTTTTAACACCACACCTGAATGGGCCAAGTATCTGCAGGGCTTTTTTAACTTGACATTTTTCCATTGTCCTGCACACCGGGGATGACGGGTTGATATCAGTCGTGCTCTGAAAGCGCAGACGCAAGCAGGTCTGCCCTGCCTCACACTAGCGAAGGTGTGCAACCCAATACTGTGCTTAAAGCACATCTGGGATCGTTTGATTCGCATTGTTCTGCGGGTGAACTTTGCATGTGAAAAGTTGAGGCCGGGGAGCAGCGCGGTGCCAAATGTGCACGACGGTGCTTTCAGCCTAATAAATATGCGAGTGACAACTCTAATTACTCAAATTTTTATTGCATTGAGTGTAATAGCAGCTTAGTGCCTGGATACATCCTGTATGTACAAGAATCAATATATGATTTTTTTTTTTTCCCTGCAATAGATGAAGCAATTTTGTTTTCAGGAGACAATCTGATCCATAGGGTCGCGTTTCCGAAGGCGGGATCTAAATTTTACTCAAGTTTTTTTGGGTTGGACTGATTTCAGGAATGGTAGGTAGAGATATGACTCTTTTACCATATGCCACTTTTTGTGATTTCATCTCCTGGAGGAACTTTCCTTCATCCTCCAGTAAAGCTTAGTTTACTGTGAGGCCCGCAGGCATGGACATCACAGCTGCCTGTATAAAACAGCTGTGCTACCCTCAAATTCTGGTGTGACCTGCAGCCTCCCTTTAAAACTAATTACAGTAGCCTTCCGCTAATTTAGATGCATGCACAATTCAGAATCGGATATCATGTGGTTTCCCTAATAACTCTTCAAGGAAATGAAAGGAGCGTGTAGCAAGAACAAGCTTAGGAAGAGCCAGCTGGCACCAAAAATTCCTTAAAACTTGTGTCCTAGGACAAAACAGTTCACACCCCAAAACAAGCTTACCTCGTGTGAATGTATACAGTTAATGTATACATTTAAAAATTACTAAGTACTGTAACTAAAATGAGAGGTACAGAGTAAAATTACAAGTGGATACTTTTTTTTTTAATAGTATTTTTAAAGTCTTTTGTCAGTAACTGTGAAATGGTCATGTCATTTTCATAAAAGTGAAAGATTTCCAGGCATGACACATTTTTCATTAAAAACTCCATTATGGACCTTTTACTGTTCAGATACTACATAAGAGTACCCTCAAATCTCTCTTGGGTGCGCAGGCACAGGCAGCTGCACTGTGAAGTAACAGGGAATATTGTTAGGAGGCAGTGAAATCCACTGTGGGAAGAGCCTCCGGTTACAGTGCGGGCATGGAGCAATGCATTTTTCCAGTATAGAGACAATAAACCAAGATATGCTCAGTGTCACCATGGGGAAAAATAAGTCATCTTGACTGCATTTTTGAGGCTTGTATCTTATTCACAAAATCATCTCTCCTTCTCAGCCAAAGCCTTAGACTCTGATTGGATTTTTTTTTTTCCTTACTCTAGTTCAATTCACCCTTAAAATGTTGACTAGATGGTGTTCACTTTCCAAATTTCCCTAACTAAATGGTTTGAAACCAAGTCTGTTGGTCTCTTGAAGATTTTTATTACACCAAGGGTCATGCAGGCACTATGCAGCAGAGATGAGGAAGCAGTGCAGAGAAGCAGGGACGGCAATTGCAAATAATGAACATTTCCTACGATGGTGAAAGCTGTCAAGGGAGGCGCTAGGGAGCTCTTCAACAGCACTTCAGAGCTTGAGCAGCAGGCAGTAGGTAGGCTTGAAAACTGCTGTGGGTTTTGAATCAGTTTATTTTTCTTATCTGTGGTCTGAAAGCAATGTGAGAAGTAGATCCAGAGAGACACTAAAGCCACCGATGGTTCTTGGGCTGCCCTATTCTTGTGAAACCTTACACCAGGTTTGTGAGTTTAAAGGAGCTTTCAGACTGCTAAGGGCTGGAGAAGAAAATCTTTATTCCTGGCCAGGTTTTTGACATCCTACGGATGCTGAGTAACACTTTCCCTGAAATGGCCTCCTCCAGGGAGGAGCCAGGGCTGCCCAAGGCTGACGTGGAGCTGTCAGAGGCATGGGATTAACAGGTTTTGCAGAAGAGCACGTTAAGTTTTTTCAACATTATCCCATATTCCTCTGCTGCAAAAATCAACACTCAAATCTAACCTCTAGATTCATTTATCAGTCCTAAAGATGAAGATCTGGAAGAATAAAGGAGTGGGGGGTTCAAGTATCTTGTCATCCTTAGCTGATGAAAGAGCTTTCTTTGTCCCATCCCCAAAGCAAAGAGCTCCTATGAGGACCTGTAGTAACAAGAGGGGTGTCTTCTCAGGGCAGCTTCAGAGTCAACAGAACAGAACTTTTCTGTGGTGCATGGTGAAAGGTGCTGGGAGCTCCTCTTCCCCAGGGTTGATTTAACTTTAGACACCTAAATCAGCTTTCTCATCTCAGCAAGATTCCATGGTCCCTGCAGCTCATCACCCCACAGTCCTACAGCCAGGGAACCAGCACACAGGCAGCTCAGCTCATTTACCTGGGAAATGTGTGAGAGGCATGAGGTGAAATCAGACCCCAACCTGCCCACCCATGCATTTCAGTGGCGCAGCCGGCGTATCTCTCCTCTGTAAAAACCTCCATCATGGGCTTTCCATCAACTGAAACCTGCATTACACTGCACAGCATCTGATCACAGGCTGAAGAGTGAAAATGTGGATAAAATGTATGTTATTACAACAAATCATATACTTACACTGCTGTTACTCCAGCTCCACTGTAGTCGTTATCACTGGCTGTGATCCTTTCATCAGAGGTTTCCAAGACACATGAAAAGGCAAAAAAAGGTGGGAAGACCAGCTGTTTCATGAGGTGGAGGCCAAAGAAAGGTGAATTAACTTGTACACATTGTCTAAGCAAATTACCTGTAGAATAGAAATGAGTGCTGTGATGCTCTGAGCAGGAGCGTGAAGGTAGCAGATCACTGCCTCCCATCACCTCATCTGTTTCTCCTAGGCCCCTCAGCTCACCCTCAAAAGACCCTGTGAAATGCTCATATACAGCTTAAAAATCCTTAGGCCACAGTCAATCGGGTGCTTCAGAAGAACTGGGGGGCTAAGAGGGTGGGAGGAATGAAGGAGTCAAGAAGATCCCTGAAGGCAGATGAGAGCTGTGGCAGGAGCTGGGAGGGGAGCAGGAGACAGCAGAGACAGCGGGAACCACTGGCTGACGCTGCTGAAGTGTCATCTTAATTATCCCTGGCAAAAGAACAGTGATTAACATCAATGACTGTGGACAACCTTTATGTAATTACTCATTAACATTTCTAAAATTGCACCTAGCTGCTACAGCAATACATGCTTTATAGATTCATCATATTGAAGTCCAGGAAGAATCATTAGATCGTCTATGCAGACCTCTGCACATTGCCAGCCGCTATTACACTGCAGAAATTAGCACCAGAGGAGGCTCCCTGGCTTGTGCTTGGCTTTCACGTACTTTCCAGAAAGGGCATCCAGGGATACCAAGCAATGGACAACCCGCCCCATCTCTTGAGATGTTGTTCTAAATTGGGATCACTCCCTGACCCTATCCCCGGGTTAAAAACCATGCTGACTGCCTTTCATTTACATATATGGAAATGGTACCCACAGCCCAGCAGGGCTGGATGGGGACAGGAATTCTCTGTCCCTGTCTCCTCTCTGTGGGGAGAGGGGAGGCAGCTGAATTAGAGGTTTCTGCAGTGTCCATCCATGCTCTCTCTTCAGACACAAGTCCAACCTGCCAAAGGCTGCCCTCAGCCAAGAACATTAACAGAAGTCCTGTGAATAATAATTTCAAATAATGGATTAATTAGAGGAAATTGTGATCTGCTTGCAAATGTCCTGCAAGCAGTAAAATGGAGCTAAGCCTTCCAGCTGCACAATTCATTGCAAGCCACTTGCTCTGACGAATTTTACAAGAAGAAAAGGACATTGTTCTCATCTACTGATTTTAGAGACCAGTCCCGGTTAGGTTTAACACAGCAAAACATGTTTCTTTTCCAAAAGGAAGCAGAATGACAAATTTTGATGGTACCTTGTGATCAAAGAAATACCACTAGATGACCACTATGACCTCCTGCACCTTGCAGATGATTCCATTTCCATGCAGACACTTCCATTTCCACATAGAGACAGTCCCAGGACTTCAGTTAAATTAAAGCTCTTCTGTCCTCAGAGTAGGGAGAACAAGGCAATAAATACATCCCTGGGTCTCTGCCCTTGCAAGAGGACTCTTTGGAGGAGACATTGCACAACCCATCATTCCTTAAGGCAAGAAATGTAAAGCAGAATGTCCCAGAAAAGGACAAAAAACTCCTCATCTAATCTGGGACAACCTCAACCCACACAGATGTGATCCTGACTGCATGAAAAAATGAAAAATCTGTGTCACAGTCACTAACTGTAACTCTCAGAGTAACGTGATGTTGGTATTTAACTCTGGTCAGACCTGAACCAGCATTTAGGGGACAGAAGGACTACGATTTGGTCACTACACACATCACCCAAGGGAGACTAAGGTCCCCTGGGAGCTTCATCCCTTCCACTCTGGAAAAGAATGAAGAGAATTCTATGCTGAGATTCACCACCCTGGAGAATCTCTGGTGCTTGAGGTGGCACCTGGAGAACCAACTCTTAATATAGCTCCCCATCAGAGAAATCAGAGCTGGGAACAGAAATCGAATCCAGGAAGGATTCATGAGACTGAAGCAGCCGCCCGCAATCCCATGGGGAGCGGCAGGCACCCAAACCTCCCACTCATGGCCCTGCTGCTGCCAGCCCAACAGGTGTAAAGGGAAGGGATGTATGAGGAGGAGGAAGGGTAGGACAGTGTCTTACTAAGAACTAGACAAAAAGCTGACATTAGTCCCTTAGCTTTGGATGACCATAACACTTTAGACTTCAGAAATAATCAACAGTCTTTCTGACAGTAAAGTATTTCATTCCCAGCAGTTTCACAGAGAGTTTGAGGGGGATTATATATTTATGGTTTCCCATTTGAAAGACTTTTAGCAGGTTTACCTCAAACATATGGATCCTATTTTGGTTCTTTTGTGTTAGCACTTAATGCTTATGAAATTGCCAGTTAATGACATCCATGCCTAAACTATGGTGCCTTTTCAAGTAAAATGTCTACCAAAGGTCCATGTTCATACTTACCACTTCTCAAGTACAGCAATGAAAGTTTTAAGAGCCTTGTTACCTACTGCGTCTGGGGGAGGGAACCGATCAAATAATGAAATTACAAACAGGGGGGCAGAGTAAAGCCTTGCTAGCCCTGCCAATGCTGGGTTTTAAGGCAAAGCAACTCAAAAATAAAAAAAAGCAAACAGCACCAGTTCATTATCCCCAGGGCTGGATGTGGGGGCATCCTGGGCAGGAGTGCAGGGAGATCCCACACTTGGTGCAGGGAAGCTGTGGAGGTGACCCTGGGGTAAGGGGTATTGAGGGTGGGTGCATGGGGATGAGGCTGGGTGTGGGGGCACCCTGGTGCTGGGAGAGGGGGGCCCCCAGGGCGATGCTCAGCTGAAAAGGGTGTCCCCTCTTCTCCAAGCCTCTGGCTGACCCGGGGTTACAGGAGATAAAAGGGCGACTTTGATGCTGCCCGGCTGGGCAGACCCCCGAGCACCCACGGCCCGCCCGTGGCAGGGCCGGGTTGCTCCGGGAGCGGGCGCGGAGCCTCCGCGGGGCACGGAGCGTGTCGCGCGCGTTACCGGACTCCGCTAATCACCCTGAGCCTTTGATTGCCCTGCACGTGGGGACGAGGCTCCTCACTTCAAAAGAGCGTGGGAAATCCTGATTAAAAGGCTTTTCTCCCCCGTTGGGATCGACACCTTCTTTGAAGCCCTTCCAAGCGACAATGCAAACGCACCCACCGCCAAAGGACCGTATCTATATTTTAAGTGACTTTAATTTCTCTCCCCCCCCCCCCCCCCCCCCCTCCCGGCTCTCTTCCCCCCTCCTCTCCTTTCAGTTTTGGAAACACCTGGTAAGCTGTAAAATGATTTACGAAGTGAAAGTGTTAAATGAGGCCACCAGCTGTAAGACTGACAGAGCTTTATGAGTTTTATTAGGTGCCCTATTATGGAAAATAAACTTTAATCCATCCATAAAAACAGAATCTGAAAAACATATTTGCCCTTGTAGTCTGGAACACTGAAGGTATTCTTGTGAGATGCTGGGCTTTAAAGAGATTAATTTTATTGAGACAGACACAATACACCGGTAGGGCTTTGATACAGAGTCCGTGAATTGCTGCCTGTACACCCAAGACTATTTTTCATAGGGCTGAGACACGTTTGGACACACACCTCTCGGGCATACAGTAAATTTCTGTCCCGGTGGCACACGTCTGCCAGTTTAATTAGTGGGTATTTAATTGGAAATTAATAACTGACGGAATTTAAAACTTTTTGGGGGGGGGGGTTGATCTAAGGTAGCTCGATTTTATTATTATTATTACCATTATTATTATTTGATTTATTGTTTTGTTGTTTCGGGTTTTTTGGTGCTTTGGGTTTTTTGTTTTAAGATAACCATGTGTCCTCCAGAGTGATGTCTTTTAGATATGTTAAGGTGGAAGCAGGAGGTAAATCCTGCTGGAAGTGAGTAACTCGGCGGTGCCGCCGGGTTTAGAGCAGAGGAGCCGCCGCTGACCTGCGTGGTCCTGCGCGGCCATTCACCCACGAAGATGCAGCCGCAGCCAGCGGCATGAAAAATTGCCGAGCGATTAATGCCTTTATTTTTCTAACGTCTTAAATTCTCTACAACCTGTGGCTGAGAGGAAACCGTTTACGAATTTAAATCAGAGCCCCAGGCGTGATTGTTTCCGTGCAAGGGGGGAAGGTATAGACCAAGCCCAAACCAAGCTTGTCCTCATCAAGTTTTTTGATATACAGGATCCATACAGATTTATGGTTTACCTCGTGAACGTGTGTGATTTAAGGCGTATCCCCACGTCGCAGTGGGTGTGCCAGGCCTTGACGGTAAACAACTAACTCCATTGTTCCTAAATGCCACCTCCAGTGATGGACAACCCTTTTCCTTCGTGTAATCTCATGCCGTAATCTCAAGCATCACGCAGCCTGGGTTTCAGAGGCCGGATTGTTATAGAAGCCGTTTAGAGATGCCATGGTCCTCCCATGTGAAAGATTAACGCAGATTAGTAAAAATTAGTGACAAGAAAAGGGTGTACGGGAGTAGGAACACTCCGTATATCAGAGCACTTCACCCTCCGGGGCTCTACGGGGGAAGCGGCGGCCTCTGGGATGCGGAGACCCCCAGGCTGTGGTGGGTTCCTCCGCCCCCCTGCACGGCCGTACGCGGGAACGGAACCTACAACGTAATTCATTAGAGGGGATGAATTGCCAGCCGTGGCCCCGAACTGGGGAGGATGAGCCAGTGATTATATTTAAATTCGCTATAATTGATTTGAGGAAGAGCTGTGGTGACAAAGATTAATTGATCTGCAAATTTATTGGCGAGATAAATCCCGCAGTTATCGAAAAGCCGGTTCTTCGCCGCTGAGCCGGACAGCGGGAGGGTGGGGGAGGGGCAGCCCTCACCCCTCTCCCCCCGCGGGAGTTCCCCACTCCCTTAGCAACCCCCTTTCTCCCCTGGATGGAGATGCTCCTCTCGAAAAGAGCAACGCCGATGTCAAATGTTGCACGAAGACTACAGTACCGAATTAAATTCGGGTTAGAAAACAGTTCCCTGCTCCTTCCCGGATGCTTCGGCACAGCCCAGAGCCCAGCACCCCCACCTTCCCCGACAGAGTGCTCATACATCTCAAGTACAAAATGCCGTTTATTTTCCACCCCATCGCGCAGGGGGAGGGTTTGGGGAATAATTTAGCATGCATAAGTAGAGGTCTTTTTTTTTTTATAAATACGATATACAAAAATAAAGACAGTATTGAGATTTCCAGCAGTTTTAACGTTCATGACATAAACAGTTCTCCCGATATATGGTAAGAACAAAACATTTCCAATATTCAGCAAAAGGAACGCACTTTCAGGGGAGCAGGGCTGGGGAGAGGGGGGAAGGGGCTCAAGTTTTATCTGATTTTCAGTCAATAATAACACTATAAATCCTCTTCTTTCCCGGCCGGCACGCGGAGGATCCTCTTCTCCGTTGTCCTCCGAGCAGGGAGAAATGAGAACGAGGGGGGAGCAGGGCCGGTGCCGACAAAGAGCAGTCGGGCTCCCCCACGGTGGGACGGGCAGAGCCACGGCTGGAGGGAGCGGGGCGTGCGGGGGGTCTCACTGGGGCTGCGCCGGGGCTCCGTGCCGGCCTCGGGGCTGCGTGTCCTCCTCGTCCGCTTCGGAACAGTCGGAGGAGTGGTAAGGGCAACATCGCCCGGCCGCCACCGCCGCCTCCGCCTCCTCCTCTTCTTCCTCCTCTTCCTCATCCTCGGGCTCGCTGTCGGGCAGCTCCCGCATCCTCCTTCCGCCACTCTTCTCCGGGGCGGGTAGCAGCAGGTCCTCATCCCCCTTGTCCTCCCCGCTGCCCCCCTTCTGCTTCTCGGCCTCCTGTGCCGCCTGCTCCTTTGCCTTCTTGCTGCGCTTCCACTTCATGCGCCGGTTCTGGAACCAGATCTTCACCTGGGAGAGACACACACACCACTTCATCCACCGCTTCCTCCTCGCCCTCCGGCAGCATCCCCTGTCTGCCCCGCGGGGCGAGAGGACTCACCTGCGTCTCTGTGAGCATCAGCGACGTGGCCACTTCGAAGCGCTTGGGTCGAGAGAGATACTTGTTGAGCTTGAACTGGTGCTCCAGCTCCAGCAGCTGCTGGCTGGTGAAGGCCGTGCGGGGCCGGCGGCACTTCCCCAGCAGGTTGGACTGCGCCTGAGCTGGGAAAGAAGGGAAAAGGAGAGCGCGGGGGTGAGCGCGGAGCTGTCGCGGCCAGGCATCACCGGGAGGGGTGTGAAAGAGGGGAAACAGGAAAGACGGGGTGGGGGAGATTGAAGAAAGGATGGATAGTTATCCATCGGAGCACGGACCGAGGGAGGGAGAGCCTTCAGGCTCTCCGGCCTCGGGGTTTCTCAGCTTGCAGTGTCAGAGGATACTCCACAGGGAACAAAAAAAAAACAAACAAACAAACAAACAAAAAAAAAAACCAAAACACCCACAAACAACAAAACCAAAAAACCCCAAACCACCAAACACAACACAAAACAAACCAAACTAAACAAAAACCCCAATAGACAAAGCCAACCAAACCAAAAAAAACCCCAATCAAACAAAAAAAACTAAACACCCTAAAACCACACACACAATAAGGTTTTAAATAAAGAAAAATATGTCTCTTGATTTCCCAAGAGCCTAACAAACGCGAGACAATAAAACAAATCCAGGGACCGCGGCGAAGAGGTACCGGGCTCTCCCGGGAGCAGCAATTTGCTCCATTTAATGTTTTAGTTAAACCCGTCGCACTCCCAGCCCGCCCATACCCTTTTAATTAACGTGATTGCAGGCGGGCATCCCTCCGGCGGCCCGGGACCCGCTCCTCAGGGTGGGAGCGCCAGGCACCGGCCGTCCCTCAGAGCATAAATCAGCTGCGAGGGCTTGGAAAACTGTCTTTGAACGGAAAAAAAAAATCGGCATGCTTCCTGTGTTCAGAAATAATTAAAATCAAAGACTGCATAAAAAAACTAAACCACACACACGGAAAAAACCAAACAAACCAAATAACCCAAAACAAAAGACGTGGCAATGGGCAAGGGGAAGGCACTGAGCCCCTGCGCGGGGCCCGAACACCCCCGGGGCAGAGCTACTGCCCATTTCTCAAACTATTTTGGCACTTTGGCTTATTTGGTTTAGAGAATTCAAAAAGCTCCGAAAGGGAGGCTCTCGCTCCCCGGCCGCGTTTGGAGGCAGCTCGCTAAAGCGGGCCGAAAGAGAAAAGGACAGTGTCTGCTCCCGGACAGCAGCGCCGAGGAGATTTTCTCACTGCGGTGCGATTTTCCAAAGCTCCATTCTTGTTTCTCTCCAGTTATTTATTCACCCTCTGCACCTTGTTTGAGAGGCAGGTCTCTGACAGCTCTCCTAATTATTTTTTTTTTCTTCCTGAATGTTCCAGTCTAAACAACCCCAAATCGAGAGAAAACAATGGACTTTTTTGTCTGCGAGTGTATGTGTGTAGGGTATGAGGGGAAAAGAAAAAGAAAATAATAAAAGCCACAAAAAAACCCCAACACATATCGGAATTCTTTTCCTGGCATGATTTTCGTAAAACTACACCTCCGGTATTGTTAAATCGGCCATTCCCACAGAGAGCTCACACCTCCGAAAATGATCTTTGCTTAAAACAGATGCACGCAAGGTCCCCAACGCCGCAAGGCCTAGTGCTCAGCAACGCTCCTTTGCTGGGACTTCGGGATTGTCTGGTTTAATGCAGCATTTTCAGCCTCCCTTGGTCTCAAGCCTAAACCCTATATCTGACTATATTTCATGTCTATTCATTATCCCCAGGAAACGCGGAACCCCAGATTTTTGGCTAACCCCATATTCTCCCTACGCCCGCTTGTCCAGAGGAGATTGACATAATTATTAGAAGCCCTTTCTGAGAAAAGCGAAATAAAATTAGGGATGATAGGACCTGACATTCGCTTTTGGGGGAGATCATGGGAGCTTCTGCCCTGCTTTGTCCCCACCGCCCCCTATCTTCTCTCCTAGGCAGCTTTTGCACCCCATCAGCAGCAGGAAAGGGTGTTTGTAACGGCAAGAAGCGATTTGCCACTTTCCTGTTTAACCTGCCATAACAAATCGGGCTGGTTTTGGATCCTCAGGGGCCAGGAATTACGAGTCTACTCACACAACCGCGCTTCCCATTGCGGACCGCTGCTTCCCCCTTCTAACAAAACTTAAATTAAAAAAAAAATAAAAAAACCCCACCAAATAAAAAGAAAAATCTAACATCGCCTCCGGATTAAATCTGCAGTTTATTGAGACGGAGACAGGGAGGGGATTTCTTCCCTCTGGGAAGGAGGCAGCTCTCCAGAGGCCCTTGCACCGGGATGAGGCGGCGGGACAGAGGGAGACAAATACTCACAGTTGAAGTCGGGCATTTTGGGGAGGATCATGCCAGCGGTGGAGGCCCGCAGCCACTGGTCCAGCTGGAACGTGCCGGCGCTGAGCTTGATGGGGTCGGCGGCAGGGTGCGATGGGTGCGCTCCCTGCACTTGAGAGTAGGAGTATGAGAGGGCCGGGTGCTGCCCGCCCAGCGCCGAGTAGCCGTACACGGGATGCCCGTAGAGGGCCGCCTGCGCCGGCATGCCCGGCCCGCCGGGCGCCGCGGGGTGCAGTCCCAGGGCTATGCCGGCTGCCGAGGCGTGGTGATGCGGGTGGGCGCCAGCGCCGGTACCGGGCAGAAAACCGGGTTTGGGGACTAGGGCGCAGTGGGCGGCCAGGAGGCGCGGCGGAGAGGGACTGTCGCTGCGGAGGCAGTCGGCGGGGCCGCTGGCGGGATGCTCGGAGGAGGATGAAGAGGATGAGGAAGAGGAGGAGGATGGCGGGCTGCCGCTCCCGCTGCTGCTGCTGCTGCCGCCGCCGCCGCTCAGCGAGGTGACCAGGGCCAGCGGCGCGCTCTGACCAGCCGCCGCCTTGGGGGGGTCGACAGCCAGCAGCGCGTCAATGCGGAAATTTTTGGATTTTTCCATGGGAGCGCCGGCAAGCTGGGGCGGGAGGCGGCGGTGGAGAGAGGGGAACCGCGGCGCGTCGGGCGGCCCCGGGCCGGCCGCGTCTCCCGGCGGCGGCGGGCGGCAGTGCGGCCGCGCTCCGCGGCGCGCCCCTTCAAGGGCCGCAGGCGGTTCCCATTGGGCCGGCGTCGCTGCGGCCTCGCCCGCTATTGGCCCCGCCGCCCACCTGTCACGGCGGCCCACCCCCTTCCCCCCCTCCGCCCCAACCACCACCCCCGGGGACTCCGGGCAGAGGGTTAACGGGAGGGGAAGGTCCAGTGTCTGGACGGAGATCTGGCTCCTCTCCGCGGGGAGAGCCCTCCCAGCTGCGGGACTTGCCTGGCTTTGCTGGCCGAGGCGGCTCCAGCTGTGTATTCTATGACAGTTTTCCACCATTCCCGCACATGGCAAATATTTGCCATAAACGCGCCGCCGACCGCTTTTTAACGAGTCGGAAAGAATAAACACCTGTGGGTCAGGGAGTCAAACCTGCCACCAAACCCCGGGTTTGTCAATAGTGTTATTAGACTCGTTTATCTAACGCAAACAGGCCCGAACAGAAAAGGGAAAAGAGCGGAGCGAGGGGTCGCTCCTTCACCGGGGTCTTATTTCCCCCTTGAGGGGCGAGCTGCGGACACCTCCGTAGAGGCGGTGTGAGAGGAAGGTCAGGCTGCGGCACGAAGCGCTGTCCAGGTAAACATGCTCTCCCTTCAAAAAGCCTTTGCTAGCCTCGGGGAGAAGACGTTCGGCTCCGGGAAATGCTCGTGTTGCGGCCTCATTATCGTGAGTTTCCCGCCCCGGAAAGGGCCTCTTCGTCCCCGGGGGGCGGCGGGGCTGCGCCCCCGGGTCTGCCAGTGCCACCACGACAAGGATGCGCTGTCCCTTCCACTCCCGTCCCGTGCCCCTGGCATAGGAAAACGAAAAGCAGTGAAAAAAGGGTGAGGAAAAGAAGGAGTGAGACGGGAGAAAAAAAATAGAGAAGCGGAGTCAAACACAACCAACAAAATATCCGACAGCTTTGCTTCTCGTCCCCTTCTTGCCACTGCTCCGTGGGCAGAAGGGCCAGAGCACCTCTGTGGGGTATGCACACAGACACACATAGAGACATGTCCTGATATTTCCCTTCTCTCCTGCACTGACTTTTGTTCCCTTGACCTGCCTGAGTGGAGACTCCAGAAACAGTCGCACAACAGGTACACAGACACAAGCAGGGCAGATAGGCAGACACAACTACAGCAGAGACACAGACACAAGCAGGGCAGACACACAGACGCACCTGTGCAGGCCAGGCACGACTGCACCCAGCAGACACGCACGCATGGCGCAGCAGAGTCACACGCACGTAGACAGCAGCCGCACACAGGTTTGTTCCACACGAACACATAGGTACAGGCAGAAGCACCCAGACCCACACAGCTGCCTCCTCCGCACCGGGAATCCCGCACACGCAACCGGGCACAGCCCGCAGATGCTGCGGGGGAGCCCGGGGACGAGCCCTGCAGACCCATAGGGTACCGGTGCACCCCGCTCCCCCGGGCTCCGAGGGAAGGAGAGGGGGAAACAGATCATTTTTATGAATGGCTTCGGTTTTTTTTCGGGCCACTGGCGGGCTCCGAAGGCCCGGGGAGGCCCGAGTGAAAGGGCCCGTGGCTCTTTGCCTTCCACCCGGGCTCCCCAGCCGGCACCACGTTTCCCCTTGGACGCCATTGTGGGCCCCACGCGTGGGTCCGCCCAATGCGGCGAGTATCCTCAACAGGCCTAATCCCATGACCGATTCCGGAGGCTGGGGGGGATATTGGACCCGCACCCACCTCTTCCTTCCCTCCTTCCCGGGCCCCTGCAGGGCTGACGGTCACCTCCCTTGGTGGACAAGGGGGATGTCCAGTCCGCAGGAAACGAGGATGTGGCTGTCACCGGGCAGAGCCGGGTGCCAACTGCCAACTCCAGGCCGGCGGTGCCGGGGCTGCACGGGCGCATCCCGGGCGTGGGTCGTTCCTCACATACGGATACCGCTGTGTGGTCCTTTCTCGGTGCAGTTTTGGGGAGGAGGGAGCGGAGATGAAGGGGAAATCATACTGTCTAAGTAGAGAGCCGTGAGCAGAAGGCTCCGCTCAGGACAGGGGTGAGGACGCGGGGCCGGGAGGGATGCTCCGCTCGCAGCGGCCGGCGGGCGAGGGTGTCTGGTGCCGTGGACGTTTCTCCAGACGGTGATGGGCCGTCCGGTGGGGGAGCGAAGGCGGAGGCCACATCACCCCCCGCCCCGGTCCATCACCCCCTCCCGGGGCGGGCTCAGGCGGATTGTCCCGTCCGGGCACCCCGCTCCTCCCGTCTTGGTGCCGCAAGCAGGCACCGCTTGGCTGGTGGACGTGTGGATAAGCCCCGTCCACACTCTCCTAGCCCGCAAGCTTCAGCTCAGCAGAGCCGACCCCGATCGGCACTGCCGCGGCCGGGCTCCTCCATCCTCCTCCTCGGAGCTATTCAGGAACACCCCAGTAGGGCCAGCCCGGTCCCCCGCCCGCCGAGGCCGCTCGCCTTGACCCTCCTGATCGCTGTCAGGCTGCCCTCCCGCCCAGAGGGGAATATTTATTGCGTAGAGAAGGATTTCGATTTTCAGGTATTTTTTTTTTAATTGAGTATAATTTTTTTTTTTCTATTTTGTCCGTCCCCCCCCCTTTTTTTTATTAATCTTTTTACACCTGTTGTGTTAGTGGGTTTC